>JAWQFJ010000690.1:177022-182022 GCA_034096865.1 Theodoxus fluviatilis | reverse complement strand
ACGTGCATGTTTGAATCGACTGCCATTCCTCCATTGCCTGTGTTTCTACCGATACATACCCCCAAGAAAACGCCTTTTTCTATCTCCATTTTGTCTGCGCCCGACCCGTGTTTATCGTTCTTTCCCTGCACATCTTTATATTCGGCCTCATCATTTCTGTTACAGCTTCCTCTCTCTCTCTCTCTCTCTCTCTCTCTCTCTCTCTCTCTCTCTCTCTCTCTCTCTCTCTCTCTCTATATATATATATATATATATATATATATATATATATATATATATATATATATATATGCCTTGTCTCCTTTGTGTTGTTGGACGAAGGCTGGACACCGGAAGGCTTGGAGTTTTTAAAGGTCAGTCACATAAGACTTCAATCCTTCAAGGTTATATTCCTTTATTCAATCAGCAAGATACATATGTTACAAACTCTAATTATCTCTTTCCTGACTTCTCCCTTCTGCGTTCTACCTTCTATTGCTAGCATTCCGCCTTCTTCCCTTTTTCATAGTTTCTCCCTCATAATTTGGATTCCTCACTAATTGGGTAGGTAAGGTGCCTTCCTACATGGTCTTGCATAACATGAGTACAAGAGAAGACTTTGGGGGTGGGGTGGGTGGTGGGGGGTGGGGGGGGATAGTAGATACCGTTCTACAAGACCCTTGCAGAAAGACTGCCAAGTCGGTCTTCCAAAAAGAAGTTAGGATGCCCTGATTTCCAGGCCAACGAGTTCTTGTCTAGGCCTACACTAACTCTCTCTATTACTTACCTACACAGCCTAAACTCTCTCGGCATAACACTATCTATCATAGCTGTTTTACTCTTCATCTTTGACCCCCCACGAGTTATACATACTCCCGCTTTCGCTCCTATTCATCTTGCTATGTCGACTCGAGCTCACCCCGTTTTTGTTCATACTCCTCCTTCCATAGCGCCTGGCCCTCTTCCACTATCTTGTCCTTCCTCCTGCTCCACTGACCCTGCAGATTATGCAGCTACTCTCGCTGCTTTCTCTTCTGCGCATCGGATAATTCAATGCGTGGCTTTCTAATAATCATAGAATGCATGTTTGTATTTCTAATAATCATAGAATGCATGTTTGTATTTCTAATAATCATAGAATGCATGTTTGTATTTCTAATAATCATAGAATGCATGTTTGTATTTCTAATAATCATAGAATGCATGTTTGTATTTCTAATAATCATAGAATGCATGTTTGTATTTCTAATAATCATAGAATGCATGTTTGTATTTCTAATAATCATAGAATGCATGTTTGTATTTCTAATAATCATAGAATGCATGTTTGTATTTCTAATAATCATAGAATGCATGTTTGTATTTCTAATAATCATAGAATGCATGTTTGTATTTCTAATAATCATAGAATGCATGTTTGTATTTCTAATAATCATAGAATGCATGTTTGTATTTCTAATAATCATAGAATGCATGTTTGTATTTCTAATAATCATAGAATGCATGTTTGTATTTCTAATAATCATAGAATGCATGTTTGTATTTCTAATAATCATAGAATGCATGTTTGTATTTCTAATAATCATAGAATGCATGTTTGTATTTCTAATAATCATAGAATGCATGTTTGTATTTCTAATAATCATAGAATGCATGTTTGTATTTCTAATAATCATAGAATGCATGTTTGTATTTCTAATAATCATAGAATGCATGTTTGTATTTCTAATAATCATAGAATGCATGTTTGTATTTCTAATAATCATAGAATGCATGTTTGTATTTCTAATAATCATAGAATGCATGTTTGTATTTCTAATAATCATAGAATGCATGTTTGTATTTCTAATAATCATAGAATGCATGTTTGTATTTCTAATAATCATAGAATGCATGTTTGTATTTCTAATAATCATAGAATGCATGTTTGTATTTCTAATAATCATAGAATGCATGTTTGTATTTCTAATAATCATAGAATGCATGTTTGTATTTCTAATAATCATAGAATGCATGTTTGTATTTCTAATAATCATAGAATGCATGTTTGTATTTCTAATAATCATAGAATGCATGTTTGTATTTCTAATAATCATAGAATGCATGTTTGTATTTCTAATAATCATAGAATGCATGTTTGTATTTCTAATAATCATAGAATGCATGTTTGTATTTCTAATAATCATAGAATGCATGTTTGTATTTCTAATAATCATAGAATGCATGTTTGTATTTCTAATAATCATAGAATGCATGTTTGTATTTCTAATAATCATAGAATGCATGTTTGTATTTCTAATAATCATAGAATGCATGTTTGTATTTCTAATAATCATAGAATGCATGTTTGTATTTCTAATAATCATAGAATGCATGTTTGTATTTCTAATAATCATAGAATGCATGTTTGTATTTCTAATAATCATAGAATGCATGTTTGTATTTCTAATAATCATAGAATGCATGTTTGTATTTCTAATAATCATAGAATGCATGTTTGTATTTCTAATAATCATAGAATGCATGTTTGTATTTCTAATAATCATAGAATGCATGTTTGTATTTCTAATAATCATAGAATGCATGTTTGTATTTCTAATAATCATAGAATGCATGTTTGTATTTCTAATAATCATAGAATGCATGTTTGTATTTCTAATAATCATAGAATGCATGTTTGTATTTCTAATAATCATAGAATGCATGTTTGTATTTCTAATAATCATAGAATGCATGTTTGTATTTCTAATAATCATAGAATGCATGTTTGTATTTCTAATAATCATAGAATGCATGTTTGTATTTCTAATAATCATAGAATGCATGTTTGTATTTCTAATAATCATAGAATGCATGTTTGTATTTCTAATAATCATAGAATGCATGTTTGTATTTCTAATAATCATAGAATGCATGTTTGTATTTCTAATAATCATAGAATGCATGTTTGTATTTCTAATAATCATAGAATGCATGTTTGTATTTCTAATAATCATAGAATGCATGTTTGTATTTCTAATAATCATAGAATGCATGTTTGTATTTCTAATAATCATAGAATGCATGTTTGTATTTCTAATAATCATAGAATGCATGTTTGTATTTCTAATAATCATAGAATGCATGTTTGTATTTCTAATAATCATAGAATGCATGTTTGTATTTCTAATAATCATAGAATGCATGTTTGTATTTCTAATAATCATAGAATGCATGTTTGTATTTCTAATAATCATAGAATGCATGTTTGTATTTCTAATAATCATAGAATGCATGTTTGTATTTCTAATAATCATAGAATGCATGTTTGTATTTCTAATAATCATAGAATGCATGTTTGTATTTCTAATAATCATAGAATGCATGTTTGTATTTCTAATAATCATAGAATGCATGTTTGTATTTCTAATAATCATAGAATGCATGTTTGTATTTCTAATAATCATAGAATGCATGTTTGTATTTCTAATAATCATAGAATGCATGTTTGTATTTCTAATAATCATAGAATGCATGTTTGTATTTCTAATAATCATAGAATGCATGTTTGTATTTCTAATAATCATAGAATGCATGTTTGTATTTCTAATAATCATAGAATGCATGTTTGTATTTCTAATAATCATAGAATGCATGTTTGTATTTCTAATAATCATAGAATGCATGTTTGTATTTCTAATAATCATAGAATGCATGTTTGTATTTCTAATAATCATAGAATGCATGTTTGTATTTCTAATAATCATAGAATGCATGTTTGTATTTCTAATAATCATAGAATGCATGTTTGTATTTCTAATAATCATAGAATGCATGTTTGTATTTCTAATAATCATAGAATGCATGTTTGTATTTCTAATAATCATAGAATGCATGTTTGTATTTCTAATAATCATAGAATGCATGTTTGTATTTCTAATAATCATAGAATGCATGTTTGTATTTCTAATAATCATAGAATGCATGTTTGTATTTCTAATAATCATAGAATGCATGTTTGTATTTCTAATAATCATAGAATGCATGTTTGTATTTCTAATAATCATAGAATGCATGTTTGTATTTCTAATAATCATAGAATGCATGTTTGTATTTCTAATAATCATAGAATGCATGTTTGTATTTCTAATAATCATAGAATGCATGTTTGTATTTCTAATAATCATAGAATGCATGTTTGTATTTCTAATAATCATAGAATGCATGTTTGTATTTCTAATAATCATAGAATGCATGTTTGTATTTCTAATAATCATAGAATGCATGTTTGTATTTCTAATAATCATAGAATGCATGTTTGTATTTCTAATAATCATAGAATGCATGTTTGTATTTCTAATGGGCTGATGATCTTAGCAATAAAGAGCTGTTCAAATCAGTTCAGTTCTCATCCAGGTCTTCTTCCTCCCTCTGCTCCTGTTTCTGCCCCTGCTTCTCGCGCTTCTCCTCCACCGGGAAAATCAGACAACACACGAGTGGTCCTATCAGGGGAGGAAAAAGACGGGACGAAACCTGAGACAATAATAGGCCTAACAACTAGAGCAGAATTGCATCGCCTCTGCTGCTGTTTCTTCATTGAAAGGACAATGCTGTGAATTTGCTCAGACAAACGCAACCACCTCTGTAAGGCATTGCAGCGAGGACGTCATTCGCTAATCTGAGGATCTGTTTACACAACGTGTGTGTGTGTGTTTGTGTGTGCGTATGTGCGCATGTGCGTGCTTATGTGTGTGTGTACGTGTGTGTGCGCGTGTGTGTGTGTGCGTGTGTGTGTGTGTGTGTCTGTGTGTGTGTGTGTGTGTGTGTGTGTGAATGGGTGTTTGCGTGTGCAAGTTTAACGCGAAATAGTAGACATATTCGAAATCTTTTCTAGCGGCCAGACAACTTCCAAGGAGGTAAGTACACACACTGCGTCTCCGTGCGCGACGTGCTCAAGGTGAAACTCCAGAAAAATAGATCCTTGTCTTACTCTGACCATCTCTAACGATGCTCTTGATCAATGATCTTACTTAGCCTGCAAA
>JAWQFJ010000690.1:162022-172022 GCA_034096865.1 Theodoxus fluviatilis | reverse complement strand
GATACCTTTGTGGATAAATGCTATCAGCATAAATTCCAGAAATACATGCCTTTGTGTCTCACACTCAATGAAGCCGGTTTTTACACGAGAGTTGTGGTGCTGGTTATTGGATCTCTGGGCACTGTGCACAGGCGATTCACAAAAGGTCTTGTGATGCTGGGTTTGTCCAGTCACCAAGCTAAAAACCTGGCCAAATATCTCAGCTTGTCAGTCATGATAGGTTCAAGACGTGCCTGGGCAAGAAGAAGCTTTTTGTTGGATAGAACTGGGGGAGAACAAGGGCAGCAGAATAGTGCATAGCACTGAGCCTATCTATCGTTGTGCGTGATAGCATTATAGTTCTGTGACAGAGCTAAGAAGGAACCCAGAACTCTCTTGTGTGGCTTATGTATTTGCAGTTTTGTCAATAATTTGTACAATTTTTCTGCAATAAAGTGATTTGATATGTATGTATGTATGTATGTATGTATGTATGTATGTATGTATGTATGTATGTATGTATGTATGTATGTATGTATGTATGTATGTATGTATGTATGTATGTATGTATGTATGTGTGTGCATGTGTGTACGTGTGTGTGTGTGTGTGTATGTGTGTGTGCACGTATGTGTTAGATTGTGCATGCGTGTGCGTGTTTGGGTATGTGTGTGCATGTTTGTGTGTGGATACGTGCATGTTTGAGTATGTGTGGCTATGTGTGTGTGCGCGCGCGCGTGTTTGTGTATATATGTATGTATGTGTGTGTGTGTGTGTCCGTATGTCTGCCTGCCTGCCTGCCTGAATGCCTGCCTGCCTGAATGCCTGCCTGCCTGCCCGCCCGCCCGTCCGATAGTCCGTCCGTCCGTCCGTCCGTCCGTCTGTCCGTCTGTCCGTCTGTCTGTCCGTCTGTCCGTCTGTCCGTCTGTCTGTCTGTCTGTCTGTCTGTCTGTCTGTCTGTCTGTCTGTCTGTCTGTCTGTCTGTCTGTCTGTCTGTATGTCTGTCTGTCTGTCTGGTTGTCTGTCTGTCTGTCTGTCTGTCTGTCTATCTGTTTGTCTGTCGCAGATGACGTGTGTCTCGTAACGTCCTTCACATTCGGTTCACAGACGCTCTCTCAATAGGAGCTCTGTAATTCCGGCAGCCACTACAATGGAGAATGAGTTAACAGACTGCCCGGATGACGACAAGGCGGCCATTTTGCAAGTTCTGCGTTCCAAATGTTCTGGTGCTGACGTCAAGAAGGCCACACTCATTGTTATCGCCGTCATACTCATCGTCGTCGTCATTGTCCTTGGCCTTTTCAAGGGCTTCTACAAGTCCACAGTGGACCCCACAGCTGCTCCTGCTGAGGTATTTCGTGACAGTGTTGTGTTCAGTTTGTCTTACCGGATCCTGTCTTATATTGTCTTATCTCATCTTCTGAAACTCGTCTAATCATAGCTGTCTAATATTTTCTACTTCATGCGTGTAGCTTTTTGCCTACATCATGCTTGCCTGCCTGTTTGTCTGCATTTTTTTGTTTTGTCTATTTATTTTACATACCAACCTACAGACCTGCCTACCTACCAATCTACCAATCTAGCAACCTACCATCCTACCTATCTACCAACCTACCAACCTACCTACCGACCTACCGACCTGCCTACCTACCAACCTACCAACTTACCAACCTACACACTTACTAACCTCCCCACCTCCCTCCCTCCCTCCCTCCCTCCCTCTCTCCCTCCCTCTCTCCCCACATTCCCACCTCCCCACCTCCCTCCCTCCCTCCCTCCCTCCCTCCCTCCCTCCCTCCCCCCCCCTCCCTCCCTCCTCCCCTCCCTCCCTCCCTACCTACCTACCTTCCTACCTACCTATCTATCTAGTTACCTATATGTTCCTAAACTTCCTCCCTCCGTTCCTCCCTGGCTGCCTGCCTATTTACGTAACCAGTTCAGTTCAGTTCAGTTCAGTTCAGTCTCTTAACCCTGAGATGGGTTGTTGAGGCACCACTGATGACTTTCGGACAATCTTCCTCCATCGATCTATATCCTCTGTGGCTCGCTGTGAGTCAGCAAAGCCTGTCCACTCTTTGATGCTGTCTTCCCACCTGTTTCTCTGCCTGCCTCTCCTTCTCCCACCTGGTACGGTACCTTGCAGGATGGTCTCGGCCAGCCCACTGCCTCTTGACGCGTGACCGTACCACTTCAGCTTTCTGCTTTTCACGATTGAGAGCAGGTCTTCGTACTGTCCAAATGCTCTCCTGATCCTGTTGCTGACTTCCTCATTCGTGACATGGTCTTTATATGAGATGTTCAGAATCTTGCGGTAGCATCTCATTTCCAGGGCTTGTATCTGTCTCTGTAGTTCAGATGTGAGTGTCTAGGACTTGCATGCATACAAGAATACGGATATGGCCAGCAGCAAATGAGCCTGATCTTCGACGCGAGAGTGATATTTCTGTCACGCCATACTGGCTTCAACTTTGACAATGCTGCTGTTGCTTGTGCTAACCTGTATATCTGGTTTGGACCATAACCATCTAATTAATATATATGTCCATCATTTACACGCACACTATTGTGTTCAAGATATGGATATCTTTTCGATAAAGAACAATATTTCAGATGGTTCATTTTACTGTCAATTGTCACCGGCCTTATATGGGTTTCATGAACTTCATCATCTGCTTCTTAGAGGCAGCAAAATTCCGTTCGTGCAAACTCCAATACAGTTCTGTCGCAGATTAGCAGTAGAGCAACGACCGGCCAGAGTCGCTCCAAGCCACACTTGTCATATTTGCTTACTGCTTCCTTGACTGAAAGCTGATACATGTACGAGGAAACCTCTCTGTTTTTAACGTGTCCAAAGCTTGTGTCACCTAGCTGATGGGCGTTTGGTTACTGCAGTTACTTTTCTGATATATATTTGCGTACCAGAAAGATCTAACAAAAGCCCAATTCTACGTAAGAATTGTGACTTGTTAAATTAACCATTCAGATATACAAAGTTTGAAATTTGTCATTTGTCTTTCTTTTTAACTGGCGGCAAGCCTGAGTAAATTGTTGGTGCTCACTGAAGCAAAGCATTTTATTCGGTAAAATGGCAGCAATAGCATGCCGTGTTTGACTAACTACCGACTATTCACTGATTTGCCCCCTCATGAAGCTGTCTGTACTCCTGTTTTGTCGGGAAAATGCAACTTATTACAGGACTTGCAACTAATTCTATAAATGTGTATCATCCTCCCGCGAGAGCTTGTGTGTGTGTGTGTGTGTGTGTGTGCGCGTGCGTGCGTGCGTGAGTGTGTGTGTGTGTGTGTGCGCGTGTGAGAGCATGCGTGTGCGTGCGCGAGCGTGTAAGTTCGCGCGCGAGCGTGTGTGTGTGTGTGTGTGTGTGTGTGTGCGGCCGCGCGCGTGTGTGTGTGTGCGCGAGCGTGTGTGTGCGCGCGAGCGTATGTGCGTGTGTGTGTGTATGCGCGAGCGTGTGTGTGAGCGTGCGTGTGTGTGTGTATGTGTGCGTGTGTGTGTGCGTGCATGTGCGTGCGCGAGCGTATGTGTGTGTGTGTGCGCGCGCGCGAGCGTGTGTGTGTGTGCGCGAGCGTGTGTGTGCGTGAGCGTGTGTGTGCGCGCGTGCGTGTGTGTGGGTATGTGTGTGTGTGTGTGCGCGCGCGAGCGTGTGTGTGTGAGCGTGCGTGTGTGTGTGTGTGTGTGTGTGTTGGTGTGCGTGTGTGTGTGTGCGTGTGCATGTGTGTGTGCGTGTGCGAGCATGTGCGTGCGCGAGCGTATGTGTGTGTGCGCGAGCGTATGTGTGTGTGCGCGAACGTGTGTGTGTGCGTGTGTGTGTGTGTGTGAAGAGCTTTCTTAGCTTTGTGTGTTGCTGTATAGTGTCTGCACAGCTTGTGTATCTTTGCAAAGCTGAGCGAAAGTTCCCTATGATGCAGGTAACACAGCCACAGGCCGTGTGTCAGGACAAGGTATGCCTGCAGGCCACTGCCTGGGCCAAGGCCACCATGAATGACAGCCTGGCGCCTTGTGACAACTTCTACCAGTACGCCTGTGGCAACTACAGAAGCCTGAGGTCTATGAGCGGCAAGAGGGACTTTATTTCCGTCCTGTACGAACTGCAACATATAAACCAGGACAAGATTATATCCCTCCTGCAGATCCCTCACCAGGACCAGGTTTGTTCTGGAAGACTTCAAGCAGAAAGTACGCTCGTGTAATTGCTTTTGAGGAAAATGAAGACGGAGGAATGTGAGACGGTGGGACACAAACACAGTTGTGGTGTCTGATAGTCCTGTTTGACTTTGGATCCACTCCCTGTAGGCTGTAGTCTTGAGGAAGTGACTGCTGTAGGTCAGCAGCCCACTGAATGGTGGCATTTTTGGCAGTGGCCATGTGACCTATACATGTTTAATGATGAGTGCCCCAGGACTTTTGCTCCGTCAGCAGAATTCTTTGACAATTAAGTGTATGCAGCCTGCGTCGTGCCAAGACATGAAGTAGATCAAAGCGCACAGGTAATGGTCGCAGGTATAATGTAAAGTCCGGTTTAGGCATTGCAAGTGGGAACTATAACCTGGCCAAACGTAATCCCCACATTCAGTGTCTGTATCACAGCAGGGTATTGAATCAGTTTCAACACATGACGTGAAAAACGAGTCAGGAGAAATTGTCACGATGTGCCTCCACTCCTTTCTCCCTCTGTCCACAGGATTGGGCGTCCGTAAAGACACTGAAAACCCTGTTCAAGGCCTGCACAGACATGCCTGCAAGGGAGAAGGTGAAGGGCAAACCCTTGGTGGACATGCTGACCTCCAGACTAGGGGGGTGGTCGGTGCTGGGTAACTGGAACCAGACCTCCTGGGACTTGATCTCTGTGCTCAAGGTCGTGCAAGGTGATCTTTGGACTGATGCTCTCTGGTCGTACGAGATTCAGCCTGACCCCAGTAACCACAGCAAGAGCGCTGTTGAAGTGAGTTTATGGCCGAGTCTCTTTCTGCAAAATCCCCTATAAGTGAAAAAAGCGGAATTGAACTCGGTAGAATTGTCAATATCATAGTGTTGGTGAGTGTATCATTGCATTATCATCAACAATGATTTGACATTCGCTGGACAGAATAGTGAATAACCCGACTTCAAAGCAGTATCCTGTTTCCAGGAGAGATACGTAGAAAAAACAGACTTTTTGAAGGCGAGGACGGGTACATTATTTTTTACTTTTAGATGCAAAACTTGCTTTGTAAAGATGTTAAACAATTTCTGGACTTGTGTGTTACTTTGTGTAATTCTGAACCAAATCGTTCGAAGAGTAAATCGTGGCAAAATTACGTCAGCATACGTTTTAATCTTTTGCAAATCTGTCAAAGCTGCTTTTTTTGCTGAACTTACTGACATTGGAAGAGGCCCAGTGACTGCTTATGGCTGCAAGGCTTATGGTAGAATTTCCAAATGCGTTTGCATAACACCCCAGCTTACCAATTTTGCCAGCATAACACAAGGAATTGCACTAATATCCGGGTTGTGACATCACTCTTTTTGTTCACCGTTCAAAGAAGAGAGGTCGTGCGCTGTCTCTTTCTCTCTTGCCACCTACCTTTCACTTCTACCTTCAATCCCTCAACATCCCTCTCCTGTCGTCGCTTTCATTCTTATGCATGGAGAGGCTTCATCATCACAAGTGAAACTTTCTGTGACCATCTACGGATCCCCATAGATGAGGCAGAGACACTGTTCAACATTCTCTCCGCGAAAAGTCCCTACCTTGCATTTGTTGTCAGGCCATGAGACAGCTCTACTGCTCTCCAAGCTCTGGTATTTGTCTCCCTAAACACTGAAAAAAGAACACTGTTTCGCGTACATGGAGGCACGCAGAGAGTGAATGCTGAAGAGAAATGAGGTCTCCTTGACCATCAGCGTGGGCCGAAGAGTGCAACTGAATATCTAGCATATGCTAATAGGTACGTAATCTTTCGTCCTGCAGAACAATCTTATTTATGAAAGAAATTACCCACACAGGCGTCTGTGCAAAGCTTTTTGGGTGAAAAGACATTTGTGATGGCAGCTGTATTTGAAAAACTTGAGGAATTGAAGTCAAAGTATGTGGAGATCCATAAACAAATGGGATAATTTAGACAAGTAGTGTGCAATGGGTGGCCTTTGTGCCTAGAAATCGTTGTCGTGGGACTGAAAAACCGAGCCATGAAACAACAGTTAGTTTTTTTAATTCCCTTTACATCGAACGAGAGATCGAGGTCGAATGCGTTTTTGAACGAGGATTACGCAAATGCTGTCATGAATACTCCTTCTCAACCTGACTATGTCTGGGTGTAGAGTATGGATGTGTGTGTTAAGGCCGTGCCATTACGACAGAAAAACAGTGGGTGGACAACGATCGCACCCATACCACTGGGTCGAATAGGTAGATTAATACGGGGAGAGAGAGAGAGAGAGAGAGAGAGAGAGAGAGAGAGAGAGAGAGAGAGACAGAGAGAGAGAGAGAAAGAAAGAGAGAGAGAGAAGAGAGAGAGAGAGAGATAGAGAGAGAGATATAGTAGCCCGTCCTCCTCTTCTGCCTTTTGTTTTGGTCAATGGAGGCTGGAATAGACTCACTGCGTTTTCATACGGGATTCATAGAGGGCGAATGGCCTGGAAAATGAATGCAGGATTTGTTCTTACTCCAGTGAACAGCAGCGCTTTGGCTAGTCATTGGTTTTACCCAGGCTCCAAATATTTTAAAGCCTTTCCTAAACTGTCCACCCACGCAACCATCCGTGCATCTATCCGTCCATGCATTAATCCATATATTTGTCCCTCCACAAGTCTGCCCATGGACTACTTCTCTCTGCGTCTGCACGAGCGACTTAACAAGTTGCCATTACTGAACTTACATGCAGTGTAATTTCTACGCATGCATTGCAACCTTATCTTCAATCAATAAAATGGCCTGGTCATGACCCCGGTCTGGAACAAAGGGTTGATATGCGTTCAGAATTCACAACCTGCAGATTGTCTCTTCTACCAATCTCGTCCGTTTTAAGGTAGATATTACAATTGCTGTCCCATGAAGCGCTTTATTTTCTTCCCATCTCACTACCCCACACATCCCAACCTCATTCCCCTATTCCCCCTTCAATTCTCCACTCTCCCTTTTCTGAATATCATTGTCCCCGAATCGTCTGACGTTTACATTGGCGATAAAGACACGCCATTTACATCCTTTTAACCAGTCTTGCATGCGTATCTTTACATCCCCATATTCAAATAGTATAACATACCTGCAAAACTGAGCCATGACGAGTGCTCGATCGATTCAAAACTATGAATCGCGGTGGGAAAATATATATGTTTAGATAGCTCTAATAGAATATCTGCAACAATTTAAAAAAGATATATGTTAAAATTTAAATCTCAACAACTTAGAGAGAGGAGAGTACTATCGTTTGTGCTTGGTTGTGTTGTTATTCCTTTATAAATCGAAGCAAATTATCCCCCAAAAGTGTATTTACCAAAAGAATCGTGGTTTTCAATTCATTACTCATTCTTAGCGACCAGTACCAGTCGAATTTACGGTGTACTGTTTTGATCACAGAAAATATTAAACGACTCTCACCTTGCTGCAGACATAGCGTGTGTGGTGCGTGATGGCGATGGATGTGTGATGCAACAGCAAATTACTCATGTTGACACCATGCACTTGTTTGGTCATCCTTTTATCGACCACGGTTTGGTCTGGTTGGAGCTGTTCTTCCCTCATACCGCTCTTGAAGAAGCAGGACCTGGATCCAAACAAACTTAGTAATTATAGGCCAGTCTCCAATCTTTCTTTTCTGTCAAAATTGTTAGAGAAGTTAGCTTTGCAGCAGCTGCTGGAGCACATGTCCCAGTATGACCTTTTGGTCCGTTTCCAATCCGCGTACCGTGCTCATCATTCCACCGAAACAGCTCTGCTCCGTGTTCTAAACGATCTTCTCGTTGCTTCTGATGATTCCAAAGTTTCTCTTCTTACTCTGTGCTCACGAAAGAATACATGTCGGTTGGTGTCCACGCTTCTTTATTTGTCTAGCAGTATTTCGACCGACCCCGGCACCTCATTCTCTTCTTACTCTGTGGGACTTGAGTGCCGCGTTCGACACAATAGACCATGGAATTCTTCTCAGCCGTCTTAGAAACGTTTTTGGCATTGAGAACTTAGCACTCTCTTTCCTGCATTCATATCTCTCAGAACGTAGATAGACTGTTTTGATCTCGGGTTTTGCTTCTGATCCTACACCTCTCAAGTACGGAGTCCCTCAGGGCTCTGTTCTGGGTCCTCTGCTGTTTCTACTGTACACCCAACCACTCTCCAATATAATTGATAGTCATTCATTCTCTCACAGTGAATTTGCTGATGATACCCAGCTCTACAACTCCTCCCATCCCAGTCAAATCCACTCTCTTCTTTCTACCATCGAACACTGTATCTCTGACGTGAAACGGTGGATGACCCTGAACAAGCTCCAAATCAATGATTCAAAAACTGAAGCACTCCTGGTAGGCGGCGGAGGCGAATCGGATCAGACCATCAAACTAACCATTGGTCACAGTGACATCGTCTTCTCTCAGTCTGTTAGAAATTTAGGCGTCACGTTTGACGATGATCTGTCAATGAGAGCTCATGTCAACAAAGTCTGTCAGTTAGCATATTATGAGTTAAGGGAAATTAGTACCATTCGTCATTATCTTTCTCAGCAGGCCACCAAAACGCTCATCACATCACTTGTTCTGTCTCGTCTCGACTATGGAAACTCTCTTCTCGCAGGCATCTCTGACACTCTGCTTAACAAACTCCAGAAAGTTCAGAATTGTGCTGCTAGGCTAGTTTTTTATGTCCGAAGCGTACCCATGTCTCTCCACTCCTACATACACTTCACTGGCTCCCCATCTCTCAGAGGATAGATTATAAATTTGCTCTTTGTGCTTCAAGGCCATCAACAACACCGCACCACACGCTCTTACATAAATTCTTACAGTCTACACGCCCTCCAGATCTCTACGCTCAGCTGCTGACTCTAGAATACTTAAGGTCCCCCGCCGTAACAAGAAAACTCAAGGACAGCGTGCCTTCTCCTATATCGGATCTGTAACCTGGAATAGTCTCCCTCTCTCAGTCCGTCATTCTGACACTCTGCCCCAGTTTAAAAGTGCTCTAAAGACCCATCTCTTCCGATCCCCCTTTCCCGCTGAGCTGCTTCGCCTTACTTGACCTTGCCTGCAAGTGCTGTGTATTTTGTATAGTTTGTTCTATTGGGTTTTAGTTTTTGTTTTTTGTGTATGTGTGTAGTGTGTGAGTTATTGTAGGAATGTGGTGTTGAGCGGTTGTATGAGTGTTGATTCTTTGGATTGTAAACGCCATGAACTTGCCTGTCAAGGAAAGGTATGTGCGTAAATAAACTATATTATTATTATTATTATTATTATTATTATTATTATTATTATTATTATTATTATTATTATTATTATTATTATTATTATTATTATTATTATTATTATACCAGGCTCCTGGCAGTGTTTGAACGGCGATTTGATCAGGGTGCATTTACGTGTAAAATTATGCATACGCCCCGTACAGCATGAAACAGTCACATTTTTACATATATATCACATCTTACCCTTTTCACCCAGTCAACACTCCCCTTTTCTCTACTCTCCATTCTTCATTTCCTCTGTTAATCATACCAACTGTTGCTGTCAGCCAAAGTATGCGTTTAGCCCAGTTTTAGGCATTAAAGTGATGTCATCAATCTTGCAAAACTCATTATTTGTTTTATTTGCAGATTAGACCCCCACAACGCTATCAGTTCCGTCCCTTGTGGTTTTTGAATGTCGATCCTCGCAAACAAAAGGTCGGTAACGATGATTTCAATATGGACCACATCTATATCGGAGAATGGTGTTTTACATTAAAGCATGTAAAGATTCGAATTAAAAACATGGGTTAGATTGGCCCTCGATAAGAAAACTACCTATCCTTGAGTCATTTTCAGTGTTTACGTATCT
>JAWQFJ010000690.1:112022-117022 GCA_034096865.1 Theodoxus fluviatilis | reverse complement strand
TTGCTGTCCTGGCAGAAACCTCAGGCGTTCGAGTCGCGCACAAGGTAATGCACAACAACCCCATCAAATCAAGCTTGAGAACAGAGACGGAGGTGCTCTATAATGAAGACGATACGGATGGTCATTCACAACCACAGACAAGTGGGAAGATAAAAGGTGACAGCAGGAAGGAAAGGGTTAGAACGAAAACCAAGAGACAGAATGCTCGTGTGTGTGTGTGTGTGTGTGTGTGTGTGTGTGTGTGTGTGTGTGTGTGTGTGTGTGTGTGTGTATGCGCGCGTGATAGAGAGAGAGATAGTTGCATGTGCGTGTGCGCGAATGCGTGTATTTGTAAACATTTATTCATACATACGCCTGTGTGCACTCACATGCAAGAGTGGAAGCACATTCTGCTAAATTAGAGCACGACGCATATATGCAGTGCATACTTCCAAGGGAGTTTGGACGGTGTTTCATTTTAACGCGGGTCGTTCCATCTACGAGAGTAATCATGCGCGGTTTGAGCACCCACCGAGAGGTAAATAGGCGCCATACAAAATGCAATACCTTCATCTGTACCTGTACTTTGTCTTCACAGGCCTACCAGCTGTGGGTGAAAGACAAAGGAGAGGAAAGGAGGACCCCAGTACTTGGCCTCAGCAATGACCAGATGTTCTTCCTCAGATTCGCCCAGGTGAGAATGTATGCATTTCAGACGGTAGCAGCCTTGCCTTGTGACAATTAAATCTCCTTCTTGGTGAAGGGAAATGGGTGTTCTTCCATTTAAAAAGGTTCTATGCGAGGGCAATGACGGCAATAAAGAATAAGTGAGAAAACGTAGGAGCAGAAATGGCGGGGGTAAGGTATATAGCAGAGGGCTGAGGGGTAGAGGGGGTGAGGGATGTGTGAGCGTGTGTGCAGAAACAGCAGAAGGAACAGGGGCTCTGGGAGTGGATGGGATATAAATAGGAGGAAGGAGGACGGAGGGGAGTAGCAGGAGCAGGAGGGGTAGCAGGACGGGAAGCACGGCCAGAAGGAGGAGGAAGTGGAGGAGGACAAACATACAGACAGACACGCAGACAGACAGACAGACAGACAGACACACACACACACACACACACAGAGGCACACATACAGGCAGTCAGACACGCAGACAGACAGACACGCAGACAGACATGCAGGAGGGCGGGCGGGCGTTCTGGCAGGCATGCAGGCATGCAGGCAGGTAGGCAGACAGTCACACACACGCACACACATGTACACACAGAGAGACAAACAGATGCACAGAGAAGTAGACAGACACTCTCACGCACATACACAGACACACACACAGAGAGACGGACAGACGGACGGACGGATGGGCGTGCGTGCGTGCATGCATCGGACGGACAGAGAGCCAGACACACACACATGCACTAACACACACACACATCGAACACACACATACACCGAACACACACACACACACTTACACACCGAACACACACACACACATCCCAAACACACACACACACTCATACACACGCACACGCACACACACACACACACACACACACGCCTCTTCTAAAACAGACGCGCAAACGCACACACAATGGACAAAGAAACAGACGGACAAGACACAAACAGACGGGACTACATATTACTCTCTTGTCCTATTTTTCAGGGCTACTGTTTCAACTTCGGTTTTAATCGTCTGACAGGGACTGCCAAAGAGAGAAAAATGACTGATGACTACCGGTACGTCTCAACTGACAGAATGTAGAACAAAAATCTCTACGGGAAAATAAGTGTACTTTTTCGAAAGGCACGATGAATAGCTGATAACTGTACAAAGCACGTTCATTCGTTCTTGTTTTCATTTGTTTATTTATTAGCTTTGTCATTCAGCACAGAGACATATAATATTGCGGTGAAGGTCAAACAAAACCCATGCACAGTATGAAAGTCACTGCTGTCTTGTAATCTTTGCGGAAGTATTTTGAGCTGATTTTATATGGGAAAGTGCTTATCACTGTTGATGATGTAGAGTATTGCCTGATTAAACTGCCTTCATCTTTTAAAAAATGCTCCTTCAACATCAGGGATAAAATGAAATAGTCTGAATCGTATGCTTTTCACCAGTCTCTTCAGGTTAACCAAGGAAAAGAAAAATGTAACAGACCGATATATGTTACCATAGAGAGTGACGCTGTAAACTTTAACCAGTAACACTTGTATCTGCAGCGTCAACATGGTGCTACAACAGCTGGACGAGTTCAGCAAGGCCTTCAGCTGTCCCCGTGGATCCCCCATGAACCCTGCAAACAAGTGCCAATTCTACTAGGAACGTGCACACCAAGCGGCGTGAGACATCTGAGTGTTTAGACAGCCCAGATGAGCGACAAGCCAGTGGCTATTAGAGTGCCGGCACAACCCATTTGAGCGACAGGATGCTAACCCCTTTGAGCGAATATATATATATATATATATATATATATATATATATATATATATATATATGCATGCATGTAGCTGACCACCATATTGATTCTATTACAGCCCTTTAAATGCAGAACTACGTTATTTTTCATTTTATTTTTATGTGAAAATAATATACAGACTTGGTAGAATAGTGTTAATAAATTTAATAACTTAACATTATTACGTATATTTCGTCGATCACCGAGCTAGTCACTTTAAGTAAATTCCTTCGGAGACATAGTTTTACAGTATCCTATTCCCTCATAGAAACAGCCCCAAATGTTATCGTATCCAGTTGAATTCATTCGCAATCATATTTCTGCCGCTTGTCAACATATAAACAGCCGTTAATGTTAGGGCTCATGTGTCGAATGGAAAACTAGACCGATTTCAAGACAGGCAGAATGCCGTCATGGGGGTAGTTTGCCAGCAATGCTCTGAATCTTCGAAATGGGATGAACCTTTTATGCGTTAATGTGTATGGAAATGTGACTGTTTTTGTCGTTACATGTCATTATGAGTCTACATTGTAGTCACTGATGTTGAAGGCTGGTAGAGAGAAGTTTGTTATTTAATAGGAACGTGCCTTTTTGATTCGTTAATCACTGTCACATAAGAACACAGAAGTGAATGGTTTCAGTTGTATCGTTGTTGCGTATATATTTTGCTGTATTTTATATTGTGTCACCGAGTTGAAGGACATTTTATGGATAATCAGAAAAATATACTATTCACTTTTGAATTGTTCCAACTTGTCTACGCCATTAGTACGGAATGCGAATGTAGACAGAAGTTTCATTTACTATTTCATGTTTATTATATTGCTTTATCTCATAGTGGCCAATGGCAATGTATGTGCAAAAGTGGGCACAATCACATTTGGAACTGAATTACTCGTTGCAGCGTCACTCATAAATGTTTTGTCACATTGTCCTGCCCACGTGATTCTCTCAGAGCTTTAATGAATACAAACACTATATATGTCCTCTCGGTTGGATAAGGCCCAGGCAACTGGAATAGCTTCTTCAAACTAATCTATAATAATAATACTAGTAAGGATAAAATCATACTGAGTAGTGTTATAGGTTGTATAAACACATATCATTTTGAGGCATATTTTAACATCATTTTCTTTTGGAAATCAGTTTGAATGCACAAGAGAAAATCATTAGTCTTCAAGACTTGGTGAGGCATGTTCTGAGCCTTGTAATAGACAATTGGATTGTGAGAATCTTGTTGCAACTCCTGTACCCGTTGATCAACACTTTGCCCATCATCCTGGTACTTGTGTATAAGTGACATATTGTATTGTGTTTACATGTTATGTACATCCTTCTTTGTTACTAATGAGTCCCTGTTGTATTCAGTTATACCGTCTCTAATGTCATCAAACACTCTGGCAGATTCAATGCCATTGGCAAGTTTCCCAGCAATTAATGTCCTGATCTCCTATCAAGGGGGTAAATGTCCAAGTTCACAGGAGTGATCCACATGATTTAAGCAGTACTCTGTAGTCACAGTGTCAATGACAAGATATTTACTTACTTTCATAAAAGAAACACAGTTGATACCAATTTTACATTAACCTTTTGATTTTTATAGACGTTTCCCAACTGCTACCACCCTAGATTTTCACGGTAGTCTGCAGTAATAATAAATAGTCTTGCGTTCACTTGATAATTTAGACCCAAATAGTTTTATATACTTTGAGTGTGTGTCTTTCTCTGCCTAGTTCGTCCACTGGAAAAAAGTCTGCCACATTTTTGATAGTTTTCTGCTCAGTTGTAGTATTTAGTGAGTGCTCCTTGCAATAGTGGTCAATGAGATATTTAAGTCTATTGCAGGCAAATAAACACATGCAACACTGACAAAGTAAGTTTCTGTAAATATGTAAAGAAGTTTGTGGGTGGTGGTTTGTCTCGTGATGTGCTATTCAGGCTAAAGGCCTGAAGAAGGAGCTTGGCTCCGAAAGCTTGCCTTGACTACGAAGTACCGCCAGACTTCTTTGGTCACAATCCTCTTGTTGTTCAAGAATTATAGTCTGACAACGGCCCCACACGTCTTTATTCTGGCTGGTTTGGGTACCTCTGTTGGTGCCTGTTTGTTTGTTGGTGTCTGTCTGTCTGTCTGTTGGTGCATGCTCATATGTTGGTGCCTGATTATCTGTTGTAGCAGTAGAGTTGTCATATGTCAGTGTAATGATTGTGAAGTGCGGGTTGGTTTGGCTTTTTGGTATGTTTTTTAAGGGGGGGAGGGAGTGGTTGCGGGTTGGGGGAAGGTTTGGGTGGAGGTAGGGGAGAAAGAGATAGATAGATAGATAGATAGATAGATAGATAGATAGATAGATAGATAGATAGATAGATAGATAGATAGATAGATAGATAGATAGATAGATAGATAGATAGATAGATAGATAGATAGATAGATAGATAGATAGATAGATAGATAGATAGATAGATAGATAGATAGATAGATAGATAGATAGATAGATAGATAGATAGATAGATAGATAGATAGATAGATAGATAGATAGATAGATAGATAGATAGATAGATAGATAG
>JAWQFJ010000690.1:89522-102022 GCA_034096865.1 Theodoxus fluviatilis | reverse complement strand
GTGTGTATGTATATATGTGCGTGCATGCCTGCATATGTTTGCGTGAATTCGAATAAGATGCATAACTCTTTATAAAACAAGTCACAATTGTCCTTTGAACGGTGGATATTTTGCAACATTTCGTCAGTGTTACAACTGGTCATTTAATGATAATTTCCAACGGGACGGAGTGCATATGGCCTGGGTGGACGGTACAAAGGACACATGTGTCTTAGTTGCGATGCTTAACGATGCAGAGGAAATTCCTTGTGGACAGAGGGAGGGTCACGTGAGTGGCTTTTCCGACTTGGTGTAAGGTCCTATTTCTCCGCCTCCACCTCCACCTTTACATCCTTGTCGGGTATCTCTTAGTTCTTCACCTTTACCGCTCTGTCTCACACAAATCCTATTTTCAAACGCAGCAGGACTTCAAGGAAGGCAGAATCCAGACCTGCACGGCGTGGTTGTCATCCTTGTCTTGATCCTCGGGGTGGAGTTGGGATCCCACAATGGCAATATCCCTGCGGGATTGCAAGTAATGGGGGTATCTTGTCTTCTTCCCTGGGAAGACGTCTATGGGGCACTCTCCTGGATTCCCACATCCATACATGATGGGAGGAACAAGGGTGCGGAGTTCGGACCCCTTTGTGTTTGACTGTGAACCAGGCTGCACTGCTGTGAGCACGGTTGTGGTTTGTTTTCCCAGATCCTCGAGCTTCGCCACGCCTTAATGGACACGGCCCAGATTCAGCTGGCGTAATTTTCCGTTTACTGTCGGTTTGTGATCAACATATACAGTGACCCGGATGCGTGACCACTGGAGCATGTGAGAGAAAGAAAACAGAGGCGCGAAGCCTAGAAAATGATATGTCAGTCAAAGGCAAATGAAAAGGTGTTTCCGATTAATTCTGTTTTGGTGATTGCTGCAATCATTCAGGGGTCGGTAACAAAACTGGGACAGAAAGGCGGCAATATCTGGTTTTGAAAATTGATTTTCTTCAAAAGAACTGACTAATAGAACTGATTGACGCGATCATTTGAAAATGTTAAATTGTTTTCTGATTTTATATGACTATCACAGTATACTCCTGGAAAAGGGGCCTATGCACAGAGTGTACACAAAGCAGGCAAAGCGGCAAACGCACGTAGAGAGAGAGAGAGAGAGAGAGAGAGAGAGAGAGAGGGAGAGAGAGAGAGAGTGATCGAGTGAGAGAGAGAAAGAGAGAGAGAGAGAGAGAGAAGAGAAACAGAGACAGACAGAGAAACAGAGACAGACAGAGAAACAGAGATAAACATACAGAGAAACAGAGAGATAAACAGAGAGAGAGAGAAAGACAGGCAGGCAGACAGACAGACACACAGACAGACAGACAGACACACAGACAGACAGACAGACACACAGACAGACAGACAGACAGACAGACAGACAGACAGACAGACAGACAGACAGACAGAGAGGCAGGCAGACAGGCAGGCTGGCTGGTTGGCTGGCTGGCTGACTGACTGACTGACTGATGAGCGAGGACAGACACACAGACATGCATACATCTTGTACATATTCATCTATCTTGCTGGATATAATAAACACGTCATTATGATGATTTTTGCATGAAAGACAAACATGTACATGACGCCAAACGGCACCGCCACGTGAATACGACAACGACAACAACAAGCCAAATCCAGCACGAAGTCGTTCATGACTCAAGGACCGTCGATGAAAGTATGCGATAGACAAAACGTTCATTCTTGTTGTCAGAAAATATGGGACGGTAGAACCCTGCAGATGGACGTGGAATAGAAGGTATGCTGTAGGTTAAATAATTTCATTCTAGGGTGGGCTAGCTTAGCTTTCTTCCCATGTTGATGAAAGAAGATGAAGACGGCGCTCTGATTTTTATATATAGATCCAATTGTGGTTTCATTGATCACCTTTATATTGCATGAAGGGTGGGTCGTTTGGTTTTCGGAGTGTATGGAATCACAGATGCTAAAGAATGGATGGCGGAGTCCGCATCGTCACAGATCTCACTTACTGATCACGTCGTGCTCACTTGACGCGTGACATCGTCTCTCATTGAGGACACCCTTGACTGCGACAGTGAAGACCGTCATGAAACCGTTGCAGCCAAGAAACTAAGCTGCTGGGAAGACAAGACACCGGTCCCTCCATACGGTGTACACTTCATGTGCAGGTATCACTGTCACCCTGTCAATGAACAGGATCCATGTTGAAAGCGTTTTTAATTCGTACAAATGGAGAAGGTGTTGTTGAATGTGTGTCGCAATACTTTAAATTGTGAATAGGAAAAGGTAAATGTGCTGTGGGTTATGGTAGATAGAAGTAAAGGTGTTTGTCCATATAAGATTTTTAGTCAACATTCTGCACTTGAAGGACGGCTTTTTCCTGTAAACATCAAATTATATTCTGACAACTGCTATCCTCAGACGTTTATATTATGCTTTGGTACTATTCACTGAACAGAAACCGCATTTGCTACTTCAGTATTCCATACTTTAGAGATTCGAGCGGCTTTACATATTGAAACTGATGCCAAATGGACGATTGTTACAGCACCAAAAGAGTCGTTAAACATCAAAAATGCATGTTTTTTTTGTCGTTGGTGAAAACAGAAGCAGCAGGACACTTACGCGTACGTCGAACAGTTTTAAATGGAATATACCATTGAGCAAGCAAAATGACTTCCTTTGAGTTGATGCCTCCCCCACCCCCCTTTTTATGATCCTCTGTACGTACAGTCCAGTGCAACGAGTCTATGTCGTGAGGAACCCAGGCCTGCACGTCATGCGGACTGTAATGGTGATTGAAGGCCGTGATAATGGCGGATTCATCATATGTCCGCTATGCCCACAATTAAAAAAGCATGTGTTCAGATCATGCATCAAGCTGATAAGCATGCTGATGTCATGTACATCTAGCATATTCCTTGCGAACCAGGCGTATCTGATCTCGGAATGGCAAATACTTGAGTGTGGAATGTTGCGAGGCTGAATCACCTGCTTATTGTGTGCATGCTGTCTTGAGACGGTATACCTTTGGCCTGAAACTGTAGCTTCTTTTATTTTGCGGTTAGAGTTACGTTGAGTGCATGAGGAAAGAAGGGAACTATATATGTGCGCACTGATGTGCTAATGCCAATGCACTTGTTCCCTACAAGCATGCAAGCTATGATCATCGTTTGTCCAAAGCAGCATCAGTTCTTCTCTACAATTTTCAGGATAATGATCTGAGAGTTTTATGAGGTGCACCACAGTATCCATTTCAATACCACATTTATGATAGCGACGGATCTTATGCCAGAGCTTGTCTGATATTAAGAGCTTGGATTTTATGAGGTGCGATCGCCGAGGATAATAAAGTTGACTGGTGTTCGACGCGAAATAAGAACCTTCTTGGGTTTGTCGTAGCAAAGACTTAGAAAACTAGTGTAGTGCTTTGCTCCTATGTGCTTTACTTCAGTTCGATGCAATAAAACCCTTTACGGCCAAGTTACAACTTCACTCTCGCAACTGCGACGCTGTGAATCTTTCCCTAAAAGAACTGCTTGTCACTGATAACATCATAGCATTTAACCGCGAGATATTTCATGAATCGGAAGTCGGTTACTGAGTTTTAACTTTCATTTGTTCGTTGGGTAACTTATTGTCCATGGTTTAATCTCATGCGTTCATGTAGCAGCTCATTCATTGATCACGCATTGATGTTTTCGTTGTTTTATTCGTTCATTTGTTCTTTGCCTCCTGCTCTTTGATACACAACTGGTCTCTTTGCTGTAGTAGCTGTTCGTTTTAACTCAAGCATTCATTTGGTGCATTGATGTGTACGTATAATGTAATGCGGAGTATTGCATTGTCGGGAGTCCAGCAGAATCACAAAAAACAGAGTTACGTTAAAGCGTAAACGCCTAACTGAATAAGCATATATCCTAGTGGCATACTCACCGAAATTTGCATCATCGAGGTTTAGCTTTCTTTACGGACGCCAAGCTTAAAGACACGACTACCAGAACAAATGTCTTGTACAGCCTATCAATATGGTCCCAGTAGTGCATCCTAAACACGTGCAGAACGTGCCAAGAAGTGTAGCACTAAGTACAGAACTGTTGCAACAATACGCTTCATGCACAATCATCATGGTGAGGGTGGATGCTCGTTACACATCCAAGCATGGTTTTTGTTCTGTAATGGCCTAATAAATGAATGAGGACAAGACACTTCTAGGAAAGCGAGACGACTGGCGGTCTTCAAAGGAAGAGACCAGTTTTCAAGTATTTCAGCCTTATCTTACTGGCACTGTGGGGTTGGGGGATGAGCCACACCTGGATTATAATCTCAGATGTTCGTCACTCGTCTAAAATGGCAAGTCTCACTGTGCGAATTGAATGATCTGAAAGAAGAAAAAAAAGAGGATTGTGATTTATTCTTTTCTTGTTGTTAGTGTTGTTGCTGCTGCTGCTGCCGCCTCTACTGCCCCCACTGCTGCTGCTGCTGCTACGACTTAGTGTAAAAATGAATGCACAGAAATTTCACAGCTGTGTTGTCGAAGCATTCCCACGTTTTTTGCAGTTTTTACCTGGGGAGGAGTTAGTTGTCTCTTGTCCAAGTCTCGCCACACGGCTTGTACATGTAATGTGTCCCTGGCATAATGATCATAGCAGCCAACGAATGAACAGACGAAGGAATGGGTACAGTGTTACGGCCTCTCAGCCTGTGTAGCCTGTCAATGCCGGGTCGTTGATTGCACGGACATTGGAGTCAGTAAGAGCAAGTCAAGTCGCGATGTCCCTAAATGTTCGCCTATATCGTGTCGCATAGAGGGAGACTGTGGGTCTTCCCTTACCCCCTATCAACACGGGGCCAAATCAGCCACGTGATGTCACACCAGAAATTGCTTGAATTTGTAGGTGCATTCATGGCGTGCAAGAAGAGAGGGGTTATTCTATCTGCATGACAAGCAACATAATGTTGACATTTTACTCGTTGGAGTCAGCTGCGGGGTCAGATAATGAGTGGGATTTCCTTGTACAAGAACATTTGCAACTCCTCCATCAATCAGATAATGGGTGGAATTTCCTTGTACAAGAACATTTGCAACTCCTCCATCAAGTCCCGTAGCAGAATAGGCGACATGTTATGGTACATGGCAGCCAGTTCTTCGTAAGTTATGTGATGTTTGATTCCTCGCCACATATCTCATTCGCAAGCTTCTTCAGTCATCATCTGCACAGTCCGTGCGAAGACTGCTGGTTTGAAATGGTGCAGAATGAGGAAATACAGCTATTCATCGAGAAACGCCTCCTACCAATGCTGGGGCCACATAATCCAAACGCAGGTGGTGGGCGGAGGCTCAACGGCACGTCATCCTTCTTCGATTATGTATGCCCAGCATTTACCAAAATTAGAAGTATCGAATGGTTTACGTGCAAGTCAAGTCTTATTTGCTTCGTCATTCGGATCTTACGAAACACATGGAGAGATGTCGTACGTTTATTCAAAATCCAGAACTTAAAGGGTTAAGTCATGCCAACTGAACCCTCCGGGCAAACTGTGCTCTCTTCCAACGCTTTCCATTTAAACAGCGTGGTTTGCATTCTCCAGCAAAATGAGAATTTTGGCACATTTAGATAACATCTTCAACAGGGGTTTTATGCCGCCATCTTCGTCTCACCGTCTGATCTTACCTCATTGTTGTGCACTCGATTTGCCGGGCGTTGTACCAGTTCTCAAAAGTAGGACGGGGAAAACTTAGCATGACAAAGGCAGTCCACACAGTAGGGGATCACAAGAACTGTGCCTGCTCCTCGGCAGGTGGAGGGTGGGGTGACACTGCAGAGCAGGCGGAGAACATTTGCTGGGACGACAAGCTGTCGGGCATTATTTATGGGTCAGAGAAAATCACACTAAAGACATTCTTCTATCTTCATCCGTGGATGCCGGTGCACAACACGCTCATTTCAATAAATGTGCATAAGTGGATTTAATGAGATCTACACCTGATACTGACGTGGTCGGGAGGTGGTCAAGACTGCCTTTGCTGCAGATAAAAAAGTAAACTTGCCCCAGGCCGTATTTAAGGATGAGATGCTGCACTAATGCATCATGAACTTGTCAGATTTCCATCTGCCTTCAGGGTGCTACTCTCCTCAACAAGACTGAGCTTAGTTGCAATGATTCAGCTCATGCAGCAATCGCAGACTGCAGCTTAGGTCTGTTGGTAATGCTTTCCCTCAACTCAAGAAAATGTCACGACGATACACATGTGATTGTAATTAGTGTTATTTGGACGTAAGCGTTTTGCAGATGCGACGCAAACTCTCTCTCTCTCTCTCTCTCTCTCTCTCTCTCTCTCTCTGTGTGAGTGTGCGTGCGTGCGTGCGTGCGTGAGAGAGAGAGAGAGAGAGAGAGAGAGAGAGAGAGAGAGAAAGAGAGAGAGATGAGGCCTGTGTGTATGTGCACTCACGCATTCGTGCGTGTGTATGGTTTAGCATGTATGTTTGCGTACGCATGTCCGTGAGTCTGCGCGCATGCAGGTGAATTTAGACCGTACCCGTGTGCAAGTTCATTTTACATATATGTTTGGATGCGTGCCTGTTTGCCTACATGTTTACATTGTGCATATACATTTGCTTTCTTTCTTTTTCGTATGCGTTTTCAGGGGCACACAATTGCGAGTAAAAGTATAAGTGTTCTCTTTCTCTCCAGCTTATCGTCTGAAATGTCACAGGAACTACGTACGTTTCGATTGATTCGATTTATCTCTTCATTTACCTGAACGTTTCCGCTCTTCTACTGACCCAAGCCAACGGTACATTTCTTTCACCTTTGGATAGCCGTGTAACGTTCCAACGTATGAACCGTTCCAAAGTATGAACCGGAAATCGTCGCAGAGTTATCTGCCCGGTACTCTTAATAATTCGACTCTAAAAAGAGACGGCACCCGCCACTCCGCCTGACTGACTTGGCACACCCGGGGAGTTATGCTAAGATCCGGCCGCGTAAATATATCTGCGTTTAGTGACAAACGTCTTGCTCGGCGGTACTGTACTCCAAGCACCTTAACGGTGCGCGTGATTCGGGTGTAATCTTAAGCTAAACGACGTTTATTGGCGCTGCTGAAATGGTCGAAGTCGGAAACATTCGGAACGTCGTTTAGCTTAAGATTACACCCGAATCACGCGCACCGTTAAGGTGCATGGAGTACAGTACCGCCGAGCAAGACGTTTGTCACAAAACGCAGATATATTAACGCGGCCGGATCTTAGCATAACTCCCCGGGCGTGCCAAGTCAGTCAACGGACGCGTTTTATAAAACCAGACTACAAATAGACTACAGGGAGGTGACTCCCATATTATTTCCGGCAGGGGAGACGGCTTTTCACGGGAAAAAACTTTTTTGAACGCTACATTATGTGTTAAACGACACAAAATGCACCAAAAACACAAAAAGTCGTAAAACAACTAATGCGTTGTTTGTCGGGATATATTCCATGCGAAGAACAGGTGCAGGAGCGGTAAATCGCATAAAGAGAGAGCCGGGCAGATAACTCTGCGACGATTTCCGGTTCATACTTTGGAACGTTACAAGCCGTAACATTTATGTTGGCCGCCATCATTTGACATCCATGGGCATGCAGAGAAAATTCAAAAGCAAAACGGGTCTGCGTTTGCGAATGGCCACAACCAAGCCTCAGTTCTGGGGTGTAATTCATGAACGTGGACTTTCAGCGTGGTCTTAGACCACTGTCGCTGGTCTTGGGCTACTGTCGTAGTCTACAATTCATGAACGTGGACTGTCGTAGTCTACAATTTATTAACGTGGACTTTTGCTCAGTCTCAGGCTGAACTGTGGACTATGGTGGTCCAAGGATTTGTTGGACTACACACCAAAGTCCAAGGCTGCCGCGAAATTAAATGGCCGACGCTGCCTACGGTTCGCTCAGAAATCGCTGTATTTTGGGACACTAGAAACCCATCGAACGAAAATGTAAGCCACGAACAGCATTAAATTATCAAAGCTGTATGTTGATTGCATCGATAGGTCCTGAAAGAGCTGACATTTTACAATTGAGAATGCAGGTCGCCGAGCATCTCAAGCTTCGCGCACTTCTATTTATAGCTGACGCGCGGACCTCAGCGACACCAGTAAACATTGTTGTCCTCGAACCTGTCTGCTGCTGTTGACATTGGGTACAATGCTAGTGTTGTCTGATGCTATGAAAACGATACATTAAAATTGCATCTGTGTTATGAAAACACGGCTCAGATTAAATTGCTTAATTCTTGGTAACTGAGAAAATGTGTGACGATCTCCAAGGTTTCACGAGTTTGATGGGAAAAGTGCGAGCTGATCGAAGCTGATCGAGTGGTGTGTGTGTGACACTGTGTGTGTATATTTTTCCTCATCAAGACAGATTTTTGTTCCATCCCTTCCTTACTGAATTTCAATGGTTCTCACTTGGAAATTCTGCCATATTGTAAAACTTGATCTTCTGCTCGTTTGCCTCTTGCTGATGAACTTAATAAACGGTCACACACAAACACACACACACACACACACACACACACACACACACACACACACACACACACACACTCCAGCCAGCGTCAGCTCGTACTTCATTTGTCACCTCCTCCCACGCTGTCCCTCTTCTTTTGTTTGCTTGGGCTGTGTGTATGCTGCTGTTAATGTATCCGTATCTTGCTAACACCGCTTTTATGATAGCTACCGATTCCCGCTCCGTGAAATCGGGGCTTTTCTTCGAGGTTTTGCTACCGATCGTGGCTGACATTTTTGACGGGAAGTTGGAAGTGGTACGCTATGCGCTTGCGCACTGGGCGGAATCCCCGGGAATTCCACCTCATTCTGAAAATAAACCATAGACTAGGTCAATCAGTCCCAGCCTTTAGAGTCAACTCCCAGTCTGGGTTCGTGAATCGTAGACTCGCTGAGTCCCAGACTAGTCCCTAGACCAGCGGTGGTCTGGGACTCAAAAGTCCAAGACCAGTGCTCTCGAAAGTCCACGTTCATGAATTACACCCCTGGTAACTGAAAGCTGCAGCTGTGACTTCTTTTAATATGGTAAGGAGGGAAGCGAGCGAGTTCCGCTCCATTTGGGCGATCACTTTACTTCACTTCACTTGTCCCGATGTCTGGACGACTGTTGGGGCACCACAGATGATCTGGGAACCAGTTCTCTCCATTCCTCTCGCCTCTCGGACTGTCTCATGACTTTGCTGAGCCTCATCCCTGTCCATTCTGAGATGTTGTCTTCCCATCTTTTCCTTTGTCTGCCTCTCCTCCTCCCTCCTTTTACTGTGCATTGTAACACAGTCTTGGCAAGCCCTGGCGATCGTGAGACGTGCCCATACCACTTTAGTTTGCGTAATTGGGCGATACAAGGGCAAATATGAAGGAAGGACCTGCGGTAAAAAACGAAGGCTCCTACCCTTCCAGAGTCACTAGGGACTCGATCAATCGAGTAACCATTCAGTACATGGAAAGCAACATAGGTGAGGTCATGTAATTCGATGTACAGGATGGTAATCGAAGAGGAAAGGTTGAAGGTCGACTAGTGTAGTCGACACCGCCAACTGAACATATGGAGGGTAGAATGTACATCACAACCCACTCGAATGGTGCCAGGAAAGCAAACTCGGGGAGGCACGATGGACATCAATCAAACGTGAAAAGAGGGGCAGCTCCGAAAAGACAATTCGGAAACGCCGCCGCAAACACATGTCAATGAAAATACCAAATGTACAACAGCACAGAAAAAGGGGGTGTGCGTGTATGGGTGTGGAAATGTACACAAGTCGATAATTATCCACCCAAGAAAAAGAACAGTGAACGAAGGGTGGCTGGAGGGGCATGAGGGAGGCCATTGAAATCATAAGTTTGTTGTATACTAGCTCGAAGGGAAAGGCGTGTGGTCTGTCCCTTGCTTGAAGCCGGAATGATAACAGGGTTGGCCTTTGATATTGAAGGGGAGCAGCCGCATGCGCAGTGCCATTTCTGCTCACGGAAATCTCCCGGTTCAGCGGGTCACCCAGCCGGCTGTGAACAACCCAGATTCTGGCGTCCTACCATAAATAGCTTTGCCTTACGTGCAAACCCCTAAAACCCCGCAAAATAAACAGTATAATGGATGGGGAAAACGAGCGCGGGAACCGCAATAGTCCACTGCAAGGTAAAACAGTACTCAGAGTGGAAAACGAGCGCACATATCGACATACAAAGTTTGTTGTATACCCGCTCAAAGGAAAAGGCGGGGGGAAAACCCCGTAAGGTAAACAGTACGCCGGATGCCTTCAAGAAGTCAAGGGTGGGAGTTGAGGTGTGGGTTATGGAACAAAATTTTCGTCCAGGGCGGTGCGTTAGACGGCCGCCAGTTGATGGCGTGAAAGAGCTAGGATCCGCCACAGACGATGTCCTCTCCGGGAACATGCTGTGCCTGAACAAGCCTGTTATAACCTAAGCACACAGGATCCTGTGGCGAATGCGAGACATGGTCTTCGTAACCTTGGATGATTGTATGTTGCGGATATGCCTAAAGCCCGGTCGTCGGCGCGCAGGCGAAACAAGAGTTGATGAAAACGCGCTCCCAAGTTATGGAGAGCAAGCAGGATGGGGAAAATTGCCAGGAGGGTGATGCTGTGGAGTTACCACTCATCCGTGCACTCCCCAAAAGAAGTGCCGGCCGAGAACCCTCAGTAACTCAAGGGAGGAGTATCCGTGTACACGCGTTACACAGGAGAGGTCAACCACCGTTGGGGCAAAAGCATGAACTTGTCATGGAAGTTCCGGATGAAAGACAGCCAATTCAAAAGATCCCCTTGTATACTCGCTCGTAGGGTAAGGTATGTGGTCTGTCCCTCGCTTGAAGCCAGAATGATAACAGGGTTGGCCTTTGAGATTGAAGGGGAGCAGCCGCATGCGCAGTGCCATTTCTCCCCACGGAAATCTCTCGGTTCAACGCGTCACCCAGCCGCGGTGAACGACCCAGATTCTGGCGTCCTGCCATAAATAACATTGCCCTATGAGCGAACCCCTTTTGTATTGTCCTGGTCGGCTCGTTCTACGCAGTGAAAATGTTCTCCTGCATATTTTCTACGGCTGCATCGGGCTCCTCCTTCCAATACGGCACCACTAAGACGGCACGAGGAAAGGAAAAGCTGACAAAACATGTTTGCATCTACCTGTGTCTGGTCCATCCTTTCACTTCCGTTTGAATGGAATGGAGGCTGCAGTTTGCTCAGATCCCAGCTCGGTCAATACCCTGCTGAGATCTTTTCCACTTGGATGCACATAGGCTTCCTCCTGCGTGTCTGTTGCCGACATACGCATTGTGTGAGTAAAGTCTCACACTCTAGACATACACAAGTCTCACACTCTAGACAAACACAAGTATCATACTCTATACATACAAAAGTCTCATACTCTAGACATACACAAGTCTCATACTCTAGATACACACAAGTCTCATACTCTAGACATACAAAAGTCTCACACTCTAGACATACACAAGTATCATACTCTATACATACAAAAGTATCATACTCTATACATACATAAGTCTCATACTCTAGACATACACAAGTCTCATACTCTAGACATACACAAGTCTCATACCTTAGACATACACAAGTATCTTACTCTAGACATACACAAGTCTCATACTCTAGACATACACAAGTATCTTACTCAAGACATACACAAGTCTCATAATCTAGACATACACAAGTCTCACACTCTAGACATACACAAGTCTCATACTCTAGACATACACCAGTCTCATTCTCTAGACATACACACGTTTCATACTCTAGACATACAAAAGTATAATACTCTAGACCTACACAAGTCTCACACTCTAGACATACACAAGTTTCATACTCTAGACATACACAAGTCTCATACTCTACACATACACAAGTATCACACTCTAGACATACACAAGTGTCATACTCTAGACATACACAAGTGTCATACTCTAGACATACAAAAGTATCATACTCTAGACGTACACGTCTCATACTCTGGACATACACAAGTATCACACTCTAGACATACACAAAGTCTTATACTCTAGACATACACAAGTCTCATATTCTAGACATACACAAGTTTTATACTATAGACATACACAAGTATCACACTCTAGACATACACAAGTCTCATACTCTAGACATACACACGTCTCATATTCTAGACATACACAAGTATCATACTCTAGACATACACAAGTATCATACTCTAGACATACACAAGTATCACACTCTAGACATACACAAGTCTCATACTCTAGACATACACAAGTATCATACTATAGACATACACACGTATCATACTCTAGACATACACAAGTATCATAGTCTAGACATACACATGTATCATACTCTAGACATACACAAGTATCATACTCTAGACATACACAAGTATCACACTCTAGACATACACAAGTATGATACTCTAGACGTACACAAGTATCATACTCTAGACA
>JAWQFJ010000690.1:82022-84522 GCA_034096865.1 Theodoxus fluviatilis | reverse complement strand
TGTTGGCGTAGGAAGATTGTGGGATTTTCTCACCCCTAAACCTTGGAGCGCTGCTTTTCCTGTGAAGGATGAGGAGGAACGACGAGTTGCTGTCTATGGTTGCTCTCTGCGACTGCACGGTTTGAGCAAGAGCAGGCGACACAAACACGGAAGTTCATCAACGTTCTCAACTTTCTAGACTTTTAATCATTAGAAGACACTTAGCTTAATGAAGAGACGGCTGTACTTTCTAATCACCCTTGCTGCATGCAATCAACATTTGCCTTCCCTGCCTGAGAAAACTATTTCGAAGGCATATACTCAAAAAGACAACCCTAAGAAGGCATTTGAGAGCAACATTGTCGCTTCAGGACGCTGCACAAAAGAAAGATATTGCACCTGCAAACGCCGCAAGAGAAATATAAAGAGTCAGCTAAACTGTGTCATCAATACGACCACTCACGTTGCCCAGGCGGACCGTTAAATGTTAGCGAAGCAGAGTTCCACAGACCTGACTTCCATTTGAATTGTTGGGTAAAAGAGGAACCACAATGACGAAAGTACTGTTTCTCACAATTTGGCTCGGCTGCGAGGCCAGAGACAACGAGATAATTGTCTGCTGTCGTCTTCGATTACATTCTTTAAAACCAAGACAGTCCTCGTCAAAATTAAGGTATTGCCTTACCACAGTCCATTCACTCCTTTGACAAAGCCGCTTGACTTTTCCTCGCAAATTATCAGGCTTCCGTGATCTGACACCGGGCTTGCCAAAAACAGTTCAGGAAAAAATTGTGACAGAGAGGAACGTCCAATCCCACTAGATTGAAGATAACCGCCACGAGAGAAGCTTCGTTTTCGCAGTCTACCTGCCTGGAGCATCCCCCTCGTGACTCTGGTGTCCTCTGTCTGGCACAAAGGGAAGGCTTTGCGGAGGACCTCGTCTTTGCACGACCTAGCCGTGTCACCCGGCACACGAGCAGGAGAAGAGCGAGCAAACAGAAGGCATGACTTGCCTGAATGGCGACCAGGGAGTGTTGAACTTTTTTCCAAATCAAGGACCAAGCTCCGACTGGCATGGAGATGGCATTGACCCGTCGTCTCTCCAACCCTGGATAAGTTCAGCTTTTCAATATCCCCATACTCATTCCACTTCCACCACCCTATGTCTTCCCTTTATTCTCGCTGCTGCCCTCTGGGTCCCAATGGTTTTAATCAGGGAGCACGCGCTTCAGTTGACGAAAGCCTGACCTGCGACACAGTGCGTGCGTACTCAATGAGGGTACAGCTAAGACAGATCCAAAATAAATGTCATTGGACACCATGGAACAGTATGAACACTGAGGTCATTCATGAAAATGCTGTAGGATTCTTCGTGCAAGAGGAAGATGTTTGCGTCGTAGGTAGTTGGAGGCATATTTTGCAGATAATTCGTCAGATGTGCTATCATTTGGAAAGAGAGTAAGTGAAGGCACGGGCAAATACATCGATGATGATTAAACAAACAAACAAACAAACTGAGCGAGCTAGTGAATGAACAGACGGTTATAAGATTGATTAATGCATTGATTGATCGGCTGACAGACTAACTGATCGACCAAACGATTGAATGAGTGATTGACTGAAGATACAAGAAATTGATTTTTTCACGTGGAGAGAGAGAGAGAGAGAGAGAGAGAGAGAGCGAGAGAGCGAGAGAGAGAGAGAGAGAGAGGAGAGAGGGGAGAGAGATAGAGAGAGAGTGAGAGAGAGGGGAGAGAGAGAGAGGGGAGAGAGAGAGAAAGAGAGAGAGAGACAGAGAGAGAGAGAGGAGAGAGGGGAGAAAGATAGAGAGAGAGTGAGAGAGAGAGGGGAGAGAGAGAGGGGAGAGAGAGAGAAAGAAAGAAAGAGAGAGAGAGAGGGAGGGAGGGAGAGAGAGAGAGAGAGAGAGAGAGAGAGAGGGGAGAGAGAGAGAGAGAGAGAGAGAGAGAGGAGAGGGGAGAGAGAGATAGAGAGAGAGGGGGGGCTCAGAGAGACGAACTAACCGGCAAGAACAACAAGCGAACAGGCAGAAAAAGTCAGGCATGACAGTACGACGAAGACAAACAATAACGGAGTAGAAACACAAAGATGAAAAGCGAGCAACTGCCTGATGGACATATCTAAAGGTGAAAGAGACCGTCACGGACATATACTACACATGTGACCTACCTTGTCCACGGACGTTAGTTTTCTGTCTTGAGTCGCACATTATGATGACAACTCAGTAATGCCATGCTATGACATCACACATTTGTAGATATCACTATTCTCTGGAGGCCCCTCACCTGGCGTGGTGGGACGAAGACAAAAAGAAAACGATAGAAATAGTTGTACAAAAAAAAGAAATTCTAGGGACAAGTACAAGTATTGAGAATATGAGGAGAGAGGATGGGCCTGATGAACGAGGTGAATGGGTGGTTCGGTAGTGAAATCTGGGGGGTGGGGAGTCGGGTATGGGAGGAATTGAAAGTGTGACAAAGAAGAAGATACATGTACGTGTATG
>JAWQFJ010000690.1:72022-77022 GCA_034096865.1 Theodoxus fluviatilis | reverse complement strand
CAAGTAAAGCAAAATCAGGCACAGTACACATACAATGCATAAGCACACAAGCAGGCCAAACCCAAAGCAACACACTACAGCAACAACCTGACACAGGCGAAACCAATAAACCAATAAGACACGGCACACGTAAATGGCTTCAACACACAAGCCAAACTATAACAAGACCAACCATGGGCCCCCATATAAAGCACGGAACGGATGAAAGCCGATCGCATATGGCACAAATATGCAGAAAGACAACACTCCGTACAAGACGATGTAACTGAAACAATGAAGCCATACACACAAGGCACGATACCCAGCAGCCAGCAGCCAGCAACGAACATGGCAATAGCACACAGGCAAACAATACCCGATGCAGGACAAACAATATAACTACATACGAAAGGAGCATTGAAGGCATGAATTACATCAACAGCATATATGACCGCACACAGTCAGAATTCTCAACGGAAACAATATCAACATGATTAACAATATAACTATACACATAAAGCAGAGTACATAAACATGATCCGCAGAAAGCACGACATCAGCACACAAACAAACAATAATTAATGCAAGTCCATACAAACAGAATTATATAATATGCAAGACGGTACATAAAGCATGTATGTGGACACCCAAAACTAGCACATGAGTTGCAGTAAGCGTACAGGCATGGAATAGTCCCCGAAGCCCAGTCCAAAGGGGGGGGGGGGGGGGAGTATTATGTATATAAAACTGAGAAGAGGTGCGTTTTCAGGCCTGTGCGGAAAGAGTCAGGCGAGGTAGAGTGACGAAGGCTGACAGGGAGAGAGTTCCAGACGAAAGGAGCAGAAAAAGAAAAAGCATTCGCCAAAAGATTTGGTGTTGACTCTTGGAGTGCAGAGAGTAGAGGTGTCTGCCGAGGAGCGGAGTGTCCTGGCTGGTGTGTATGTCTGAATCATGTCTGTGAGGTATGCGGGTCCTGTATGCGTGAATGCACTAAAGGATAGGCATGCAATTTTATATTTGATGCGCGACTCGACCTGGAGCCAGTGCAGTGCTTGAAAGTGCTGGGAAATGTGATCAGACTTGCGGACTCTGAGGATCAGGCGTGCAACGTTGTTCTGCAGTTTCTGTAACCTATTCAGGAGATACTGGGGACAGCCGTACAGCAGGGTATTACAATAGTCCAGTCGGGATAGAATGAACGCAGATACAAGAGTTTGAGTCGATTCTTGAGAAAGATAATGCCGTATGGAACTAATGCGACAGAGTTCGTGGTTGACAGCACGAATGATGCTTAGTACCTGCGCATGCATAGTCAGGTGGGAGTCCAACGTAACGCCTAGGTTTTTGACTGAATCAGAGAAGGGAGCAGTAGCATTGCCAATGGTGATGGATTCTGGGGACAGCATGGAGGCAGATATGCGTGGAGAAGCAACGACCATAACCTCTGTTTATTTCATCCTTCAGTTTTAACTTATTAAATGTCATCCATGATTTTATGTCAAGGATACATTCTTGCATTGAATGCATGAGAGTATTGAAGTCCTGAGGATCAGTAGATTTCTGTATCTGTGTATCATTTGCGTAGACGTGAGGAAAAACCGAGCTCGCTGCCATAACGTCCGCAAGGGGAGTGGTATATAAAACAAACAAAACCGGTCCTAAGAACGAACCCTGGGGCACCCCTTAGCGCAGCAGAGCAGGATCGGAGGTGCTGTTGTTGATGGAGACAGTCTGAGTACGGTTGGACAATTAGGAAGAAAACCAGAGCAAGGCAGAATCACTAACGCCAAACACATGTTCCAAACGACTGAGAAGACCATGACCAATGGTGTCAAAAGCTGCCGATAAGTCGAGTAGCGTTAGAATAGATACCCTTCCTTGGTCTAAAGAAAGTAAGAGGTCGTTTACAATTTTCCCTAAATCAGTTTCTGTACTATGTCCAGACCGATATGCATATTGCAAAGGACTGAGAAGATGATTGGTTGCAGTACAAGTCATATTCTTTCCATTTATCTCATGACACCCTTGTGGTCATCTCGTACATTTTCGAGTCTTTACACATCGTGAGTGCAAGGAATCATAAATGTGTAATTGTGCTTGCGTGCGTATGTAAAAGTGCAAAGTAGGCAACATGTCTGGGGAACAGCAGAAAGTTGAACATCTCCAGAAGAGTATTTTGTACCGTATAAGCTTGCACAGTGACACGGCCACTACGAGGGTTGACGTGGAAAAGTGTGCGTTTGTGAGCAGGTCTCCAGAAAGTTGTCATTGTATTGGCATGGTAATGAAAGTAGACCCGTGACCAGGTGGTGAAAATATACGGCGTGAACGCCTATTAATGGTTGCAAAGTTGCAATAGGAAGCCAAGCACCATAATCGTCATCTTCACCACCAGCAGCAGTAAGTCTTGTGTGCAACGAAAAAGACAAACCTTAACAAAACTGACTTCCTTGTTGCCTTCGTGCAAACTCATCTCACTGGGTGTGCCGACTTAAGCGCTTTCGTCATGTCGGAAAGCCGAAAGTGTGGAAGGTTTAATCACAGAAAATGCAAATGTTGTCCAAACCTTGTGCGTGGAGAGGCTTCAGGCTTAATTTTCCAACTACAGCCCAGCGCCCAGAACCTAAAGGATCCTTGTATCCGCTTAGCGTCTCCTGAAATAGTTGACACAGCACCTAGATGCTAAAATCCACTGAAGCAGTTGTCCAACTCCCTCAGCTCCAAGGCGGGGCGTGGACGGCGACTCCTGGCTGGGTTATTGTCACATTCTGTCCTTGCCTTGGACCCCCTGCACTCCATTGCAGCGCATTGCCTGGTCTCTTTCTGTCGTGTACTTTGCTGTGTGTGTGTGTGTGTGTGTGTGTGTGTGTGTGTGTGTGTGTGTGTGTGAGAGAGAGAGAGAGAGAGAGAGAGAGAGAGAAGTGTGTGTGTGTCCGTCTCTCTTCATGCCGCACCTCTACCCAACCCACGTCCTATCTGTCATTCATCCCTACAATGTGTCTTCTCTTGTTAGTTTTTCTTTTCTGCTTCTTCTTCAATCTCTTGCTCTATTCAACCTTTAATACTTAGGTCGTTCAACCCTGTCGAGTTTTAGTCGTCTGTTAGGTTTGATTTCTTACGTGCTTTGAATACTCAGCTGTCCATTTCTTTGTCCAGGCCCTTATCCTCCAGCACCCTTCGTCCTGACCTCTTCTGTCCTCACCTTTGACCCGTCTAATTATCACCCTCACCCCACAACCGTCTCTGCCTTTTTATGCCTATGTAAACTTCATTTTCCTCCTCCGCTCCTCCTCGTCCATCTTCTCTCCTTCTTCCCCCACCAATCCCTGTCCCCTTTCTTCCTTTTTTCCACCCTAATTTATGTCAGTCATCATCTTCCTGTTCTGCTGTCTGTCTTTTGCTTTCAACGTTCACCTCTAGCTGATTCCTACCGCTCCCCCCCCCCCCCTCCCCACCCTCCTCCCCTCATCTTGAAACAACATCTCCGGAGCTCTTCTCCACCCCCACCCCCTCCGGCCCATCTGACCCCTGCCCTCCCTACGTGTCTGACCCTAAATCTCTCTGCTCCCCTCCCCGAAGTGGTCGAAGAGGGCTTGAGCTTTCAAATCCAAAGTTCTCCTCACTGATGTCGGTCTCGTCCTGTCTTCGTTCGCAAGGCAAGAGGTCGTGTGCGTGTCTTTCCACATTTCTTATCGGATGTTTGACGTGTCGGAGAAAATCTCATCTTGGAATGCTTATACCCTCTCGAAATAGCCGTCCGTTTGCTCATGTATTTATTGCAGAGCCTTTTAAGAGGTATGAATTTTACCACGATCCTCCTGTCATTCAGTAATACCTGTCTCTCTCGTTATAGACAGCCTAACGCCACAATAAAGAACTACTTTTTTTGGCTGCGAGGCTGGTTTAGTTTGATGCAGACACCAAAAAGCTGTTTCTTTCCTTTTCAGAAGGTATTTCGCATCATTCAAGACGAGTTATCTACATACGTTTTCCACCTTTTTCATTTGCGTAAGTCGTTAAAGTGCAGACACATTTTGCATGTTAATCATTTTCATTTATGATATGTGTATTCATCAGTTACCAAGCCGGGAGGATTTTAATATCATTTTATTACTGCCATGTAATAAATCAATTTCGCCGCTTCCTTTTCCTGCAGAAATAATTATACAATAATGTCGCGGTAATGCAGATGAAAAAAAAAGGAAAGCCGGCTTCACAGGTTGCAATCATTTTGGCAAGGGCTATTTTTCAAGAAAGATTTCACATTAAGGTTAAAGTTTGCCCTGAAGGAAAGCATTAAACCGGAGGTGTTGAATCAGTCAAGCAAGCCTATGTCCTCGGGCTACACTCACGTCAAATGCCAGGTACATTTTACTAGTCAAACCTTACTTTGGATGAAAAAAGTAAATTGGCTAGTAAATTTGAGAGAGAGAGAGAGAGAGAGAGAGAGAGAGAGAGAAAGAGAGAGAGAGAGAGCACGCACGCACGCACGCACGCGCGCGCATTCATCATCATCATAGAAGTCCTTCGCGCAGCGAAGATGACGTCATTGTCGCCTCATGTGTGCCCTCAAGCGGATCTGCGATGCGCAGAAACGTGCGCACACGCCGACATGGGGCAGGGCACTGAATCAGGGGCAGGGTCCCTGGCTCTATCTCTCCTGGCTTGGCGTTTCCTGTCAAGGTTAGCCAGGCGTCCTGTCGCAAAGGGCCTGGTGCCTTTGTAAATAAGGTGCCTCCAGGCGCTGCGATCCGCAGTCAGGGCTTCCCATCCAGTGACGCACGCGCACACACACGCACGCACACGCGCGCGAACACACACATACACACACGCACATAGACACACGCACACACACCCCACCCCACACTGCTGGTTTTTGTGTTTTCCTGTTGATATATTTCCTTCTTTTATTTTATTTTGGACCGCTGAGCATTCACAATAAACTGTTCACTAGTTCCTTCCTCTCGCTGTGTGTCTCTGTCTGTCTCTGTTTGTCTCTCTCTCCCCTTCTCTTTCTGCTT
>JAWQFJ010000690.1:59522-69522 GCA_034096865.1 Theodoxus fluviatilis | reverse complement strand
ATTTTTCGTGATCGTAAATGATAGAGGATAGACCATAAAAATGTGTGCACGATGCAAAAAAACTAAACAAACTGACACATATAATTACACGTTAAAAGGTACTTAGGAAGTGTTGGCGCATCTCACAATGCTCCTGGTGTTTCTTCAAATGGAATCCCACCACTGGTGAGAAAGTTTCATGACGCAGCCCATGGTGTCTCCATCGGGAAAAAAAGGTAAAAACAGTGCCTAAAGGACTGTTGAATCACCCCTCTACATCACAGCAAGGATCGTTTCCCCACTCTATGTCATCCCCAGCTGGCAAATAGGTTCGGCAGAACGAGTGCTACGGGTCCAGGCCAGAAGCCTATAAGGCCAATGTCAGGAATTTCACGTTGTATTCGAGACTCAAAAAATGTATGCTAAAAAACTTCCAGCAGCTGCACTTGAGATCTGGAAGTTACCCGGCGCATTGCGTCCATCATGCATTTAATATGTCGCCCTGAATGGTGGGATCTCGCTGCTCGGTGCAAATGAGGATGACGTAGTCGACGTTTACGAGAGTAGATTCATTAGATAGCAGAAGAACTCAGGAAAATGCGTTAGATCTGTTTATAATGTACAACTGATTGCAGTCGGGTGATCTGTACACACACTGAGCAAAGTTATCGTCGTATTATCCGCAATTCTGTCTCTTGTTGGGGTCCTGTGTTGGGACCCTGATGAGCCTTCATTGAGGATGTAACGTCTGCGTGGAGATGAAGTAAAGTGAAACCAGAGAAATTACGGAAATGTGAAAAGACGTTCCACACACGTATTAATGTCTGAACGATACCCGAAAAGTTCTTCAGGGTGTGAATATGCAACATATGTTCTCTACTCAGTGCAAGATCGCCCAAAGCGACCACTTCTATCTCTTTCTGAATTTCCCCATGATTCACAGATGTCCACAGAATTAGGAAAGCGGTTCCACAGGAAGCTTCAGGGTAGGAAAAAGTTGACAGCGAAATATCTAAATGTCCATGCTCAGTGCTCAGATGATAAGACGACCCTATGCACTTGTCACGGAAGGATTCAAATTGCAGCATATCCCTGAGTTATGCGCCTTTCCTTGAGTTGAATATCTACTAGAGTATGAGCTAAACAGAAGTACTGCAGTTGGAAGCGAAATTCCAAAAATTAGAATTTCTGAGAAGTTTTGTATTTCACCTTGTTCGAAGCAGTGATTAAGCGAAGATTTGTCTATCGGTCAGTTATCAGCCTGACATATACGGAAATCTGATAGAACAAAATAAACGTCAAAGATTCAAAGAAGCCCATCCTATGACTGTCTCTGATATCATTACAACCAAACTTGCTGTGAAACAGAGTACAATGATAATTGTAATCACTTACACAACCACAACCACATTGTGGTTCATTACCTACACCTTTCAAAACTGTAATACTTTCTCCTGAATTTCATGTTCTCACGATGCCTCTGCAATTCAGTGGACTTTGACCCGCCTAACGCGCATTAGGTCTGAAAGTTTTATCACTGTTGAACGTGTTTCCGCACTGGCGATGCTGTCGCAGTTTGGCTTACGGCGCTTCTGACATGGGCGTGACCCAGGTGGAAGGCTGACGTCACAGTGCACGTCAAAACGTCAAGCACACAGCCGTGGGCGGAGAGGAATGATAACCGCCGTTTCCCAGGGCGTGAAGTGGAAATCAAAGCTGCTATCTTAAGCAGACATCGTTGTAGTGAATCCGCATAGCTTTCTCCAAGGTACAACACGCAAGCTTTGCTCAACTTATGTCTAGGTAGTGGCAGATTACAGCAATACAACAGGAAGTAATGTAATATTTCTAAAGTATTCAAAATAAAGTTCGTCTAAATGTGTGTGTTTGTTTGTTGTGTGTGTGTATGTGTGTGTGTGTGTGTGTGTGCGTGCGTGTGTGTGAGAGAGATATGTGTCTTTGCGTATGCATGCATTAACGCGTGTGCGTTGTTGCTGTGTGTGTGTGTGTAAGTGTAAGTGTATATCTGAGTGAATTGTTAGTGTTTACATACATATGGTCGTGCGTGTGTTTGCGTGTGCGTGCGCATGCGCGCGTGTGTGTGTATTTGTGGCTTTTGTGATTGTGTGTGTGGATAAAGGTGTGCAAGTGTGTGTGTCTGTATGTCTGTGTGTGTGCGTGCACACATATATGTATTAGTTTATGTTTGTATGTGTGTAATGATAGATGTGTATGTAGAGATCCCCTCAGCCCCCAGGATGAATGAATGATCGTCGTTGAAGCCGACGGACAAGATAGAAGAACGTGTGCGGTCTTTGGTCTACAGCTTTTAGAGTGGTTTGTTAGGGACGTTTGTCTTATGACTGAGTTGCTCTCATTTTGTTCGACTCCATATCATGACTGAAGCAGCACGAGTGTTGTTGTATTTCACAGCAAAGCAACTGTTGCTGAAATGAGAGATATGAACAAAGCTGCTTGTATTCGTTTCCTGGTAAATGACTGTAAAAAGGACTATGCATGTGTGACTTTGCATGCATGTAAGATATGAATGATTTTATATAGTAATTTCCATCTGTGATATGTTTTAGGAAAATTATTATATGTGTGTTTCATTACAGCTCGATCTATCCGGTGTGGGCATGTCATGGGTGTTCATGGTGAGCGAGGAAGCGGAAAGGGTGAGTAGACTTGAGTTTCATTTTAACCCATGCGTGTGTGTTGTACTTTATCCTCATGCGTGTGTGTTGTACTTTATCCTCATGCGTTTGCTTCTTTGCTTGTTCATTTCCCGTGCGCATGTAAGATACGTGTGTTCGTGAGTCTGTATGTGCGTTTGCATGAATGTTCGTGTGTGTGATTGTGTGTGTGTGTGTGTGTGTGTGAGAGAGAGAGAGAGAGAGAGAGAGAGAGAGAGAGAGAGAGTGGGGGAGAGGGAGAGGGGGGGGGGAGAGGGAGAGGAGAGGGGGAGGAGGAGAGAGAGAGAGAGAGAGAGAGAGAGAGAGAGAGAGAGAGAGAGAGAGAGTGATTAATGTATATGGAGGGAATCTGTCTCAAGACGTCGTAAACAACTGTTCAGACACACTGGTCCATTCGTGCAGCATTTTGTAGAGTGAAGGTGGGTTAAGTATTTTTGGTTTACAACATTTTGTTTTAGCTTGGCATCATGTTCCTTTGTCCTCAACTCTGAATGCATGAGGAAAATGGCTTTGAGTTCTGCAAATCACAGCAATGCGTCACTGCATTATGTTCACAATCTTCTGATACATCTTACCCACTGTATCAAACAGACCGTACCTCTTTTTGCCTTTCACTTCCGTAAGTACTTAAAGACTTAAAATATGCTTTTCATATTCTGTTCCATGTGCATGTAATTTTTTTACCTTGATTTTCTTAATAAAAATGTTTCAATGGCTGAACACTTTTCATGTTCAAGCAGCCTCAAGCAGACTGTGATCTCTATCATATTCTCGCAGGGTATCCTTGACTCCTGATCTTTATCACCATTGTCCTCGGCGATTAACATCAATCCAGTCATTCCCCACTTTTATGGACTTGCACCGAAAGTTCAGTCTTGTAAACACAATGCAGCCTGGTTCGCCCTCCTGAGACCCCTGCCTTCTCAGCACCTGCTGGATGGCTGTCATGGCAGGGGAGGACAGGGCAAAGATCGAAACTCTATGTTAGTGTTCAGCATTCTGAAACCCCTGTAGGGTCGAGTGCGTTGACCGGAAGTGAGACGGTTTTGTCCACAAGGGGCGTTGTAATGTAGGTATTTGCTGCAGATTGTCGCGTACTCACCACCGTCCCAAGCTGTTCATAAACCGCAAACATTGCTCCACTCTGTAGGCTACCCCTTGCTGTTTTAGCTCCCCGTTAACGTTCTTAACCGCCATCTTACACCTTCTCGCAGGCAGACGTGAGACTGCTGGCCTGTCCCCGCCTGGCAGCTAAATCATTGCACCCCGAATGTTAAAACGCCTTCGTGGAGATCTGACCTAGAGTTTTGTCATAAGATATTCCCCTGCAGAGGAGCATTTGCGATACTTAAGATAAGTGTGTTTTGTAAAGCGAAATGTATGTCCTCGATAGATGTTTGTATAAGAAAGGCACAATGCCTGTCATTTTACTTTTTGTCTGGAGAACAAATACACAATGTTTGGAATCGAGTTTGGCACCTGCCAAAGAGCTGTATCAGTAGTTTGTGCATGCGTATTTTGGCATTTTGATTGGAAGACCCTAGTGTGCACCAGACAATACTAAGGTATTGAAGACTAGCACCCCATGTTGCCAGTTTGCTTTCTGAGTAACGTAACACACATGCACAAGTGTTATGCAAGAAGTTCATTGGAGACTATAACGAAACAATTTCTTCAAAAGTTCCATTGTTTATCGACCTCTTTCACAAAAATCCATATTGTATCACAAGTAGCTTACTGTCACGGCTACCTGTTTAAAACGCCAAAACTGGCATAAATAGCTCGTTGATACAGAGGCATCAAGCCCTTTTTTAAAATCTCTGCATGAGATCCATACAGTCACTACAAGCAACAATACATAATGATGTTTGGTCACGTCAATTAATGTTTATTTAGGTTATGTATCACATTCACTCAATAGGCAGGTATGGACTGATTTCATCGGTTAACAATCCATCTGCTCACTGGACAACGTGACTGTATCAAGCACTGTACGACACATGATTTGAACATAATGTTGTGACTTTCGGCATTAGGTTTCTTATACAATTGTTGGTTATTTCGAGAGAACACCGATGAGACAGCTTAGACTGCATGCTAAAAGCTTCGCACTAAACGGCTGGCTGAGCAAAGTCCTCGTCGGGATAAACCAGATTCATTTCACGCTTGTAGCGACTCTGTGTCAAAAAAGCCCCTATGTGGAGTGAGAAGCGAGAGGGAAACTCTCACCACAAGTACAAATCGTGTCTGACTCATTCAACTCCGCCCACTCACTACATATTCAAAGGAGCTGCGGAGAGAGAGAGAGAGAGAGAGAGAGAGAGAGAGAGAGAGAGAGAGAGAGAGAGAGAGAGAGAGAGAGAGAGAGAGAATTTGAATTTGAATTTGAACTTGCTTTATTCGTAGGCCGACAGCCCATTGAATGATCATCATAGTTACATAACAACATTTACTTACAATCCTTACAACTCTAGGGCTGGCTAGACAAACATACATTTTCAAGCAGATTATAGACAGATTGTGTTTCTATACATTTCTCTTGCCTTAGCTTTAGTGCATAAAATATAAACATTGATACATCCATAATTTTCCTGATATTGTTACCTTTTAAGAGGTAAGCACAGCATCTTTTGTTCGGATATACATATTTCGCAATATATCTTTCCCTTAGCTTATCATATGTGCTACATTCTAACAAGAAGTGGGTTTCGTTTTCAAGTGTGCTACAAAAAGGACAAATCAGATCGTTTGTTTCATTGTGCCTGTAATGCTGGTTAACTCTCAATGTATTTATTCCAAATCGGAAGCGAATGAAGGAATCTCTAAACTTTTTAATGGTTAGGAAACTCAGATAACTTTCCGTCCCAAATAAGTCCTTTACGTTAGAGTACCATATGAATCTTTGACTGTTGTGATGTCGTTCATCCCATGACTGACGATAGCAGTCCTGTAATCTTTGCTTTATTTGTTTCAAGAAGGCTGTCCGGTTCCTTACTCCACCATTCAACCAAACATACATAAATCCAAATCTACACAATGTGTTTTTAACTAGGCTAGTCCAATTCTTCCTCTCAGGGATATTAGAATGAAGTAGCATTTCATATGCTTGTCTTGGTAATCTTTGGACAGGCAGTTTTGATAGCCTCAGCAAATATTTTATTGCTCTGATTGTGCTGTTAATATGCAGGGGATATCTACCCAGTTCACCATACACAAGATGACTGGGTGTTTTAACATCTAAACCCAAAAATCTTTTGCACGCGAAAGTATGCACCTTTTCCACTATGTCTGGGCTTGAGAGAGAGAGAGAGAGAGATAGAGAGAGAGATATATATATATATATAGAGAGAGAGAGAAAGAGAGAAGGGGGAGAGAGACTGACTCAACAAGATGGGGACTTATGCTTTGTGAAGCGTATCCATAGCAATTCCTCACAAGCCACCCAGCAAACCTGACTTTCAACTTCTCCTATCTGTCGCCATGAGCCACCCCATTATCGTATCGTCTTAGTCTACCCTATCCTTTTCAAGGTCACTCTTGACGCCTTAATATGTGTCCTGTGCACATAACTCCAAGGGGGTTTATACGTCGAGAGGCATTCAAGAGTTTGTACATAGTTTATGAACACACTTTTGGACAGAACATCTCACGATGAATTGCTTTCTTAAATTTCACAGACTAGAAAGATGAGACATTAGGTATGACTAATTTGGTTGTAGGGGTGCTTCTTTATTGATTTATCAGAGGATAAAAGTTCCACGACCTTTCAGCTAAAGAGGTTGTATGAAGTGCGCAGAGGAACATGCAACATCATTTGGTCAAATGAAGTCCAAGCATTGCAGCACTGCAGTTAATGCCGTTGGAGAGATAACTTCGTTTCAATAAAGCATAATGTACACCTTTGGAATCAATGCGTATGCATGTGTAAATATCACTGGAGGAAATTGTTACAAAATTCCATTCCTCTTTGAATTATACGCTGACTCAAATGAATTATGTTTCTGCTTGTAGGAATATAGGACATCTACACCTCCCCCCCCTCTCTCTCTCTCTCTCTCTCTCTCTCTCTCTCATTGTTGAAGTTGTGTTATTTTGTTCCTCAGGGGTGGCAACCAATATTTCCGCTTCAAAATGCAGAGACGCGAAGCAGCACATAACAAAGTTTAAAACAATACTCCACAGTACATGTGAAAACACATGTTGCCGAATTACAACTGTTACTGTCTGCATTCTGCGTCACATTGTTCTTTGAGTGCAGTCTCATAATACATTCTTACTCGGCTTTCCTGGCAAAGCTGGTTGCTGCACTGACGCACCTCTGTATTTCCAAGCTACGACAAGAAAATATATAACTGACAGTTTTCATAATTACAGTTACTAACCCCGCTATACTTCCTTTTGTCAACAGCAACTCTCAAGCCTAAAGGGTGTGGTAAACATTATCAGTCTTGGCAATTCACCTTAAACCACATCATTAGCAAACAATTGTACTCATCCAAACATACTTTAAGGAACGTTTATCATCTCTGAGAGGTTTACTTCCATAGACAGAATGTTCAGGTTCTTTCCTACATGAAGATAGAAACAAGAAACAATCGCTTGTAGCAATCATAAGTGTACTTTACTTTCTATTGCTCTCCCTTATTCGATGATATGTGTATTAAATTCATCAGCCCAACTATGCAATGTAATTGTTGTTTTGGGACTTTTATACCTGACCGCCAGATAGCTTCTACACATCAAGTGGCATATCAGTCACGGTCACAGACTGTTTCCTGCACACTCGCCCGGCGTTGAGGCTCCCTCTCTGTCTCATCTCCACTCAACTCCACTCATCTCCACTCAACTCCACTCAACTCCACTCAACTCCCCTCAACTCTACTCAACTCCACTCAACTCCACCCTACTCCACTCAACTACACTCAACTCCACCCAACTCCACCCAACTCCACTCAACTCCACTCATCTCCACTCATCTCCACTCAACTCCACTCAACTCCACCCAACTCCACTCAACTCCACTCAACTCCACCCAGCTCCACTCAACTCCACTCAACTCCACTCAACTCCACTCATCTCCACTCAACTCCACTCATCTCCACTCAACTCCACTCATCTCCACTCAACTCCACTCATCTCCACTCAACTCCACCGCGAGTTTGAGGACGAGGAAGCGCAGCGATGGTAGCGCGACGTGCCCCACCCATCGTAAGCTTCAGGAAATACCTGTTAAATTAGCAACTGCTATTGCCCCTGCATGAACTGCTTCATCCTTACAAAAGTCAAGGTTAAGTTATTCTTTGGTAAGTACTTCGCATTGCTTGATGCCCAAACAATGCACCAATCACCAACAAACTGTGCTTTATAATGACTACTTTCCCAAGGCAGATAGTCAAAGTTAGTTCAAACTTCTAATCACGGGCAAGATACGTTCTAGAGATGGCTTTTTATTAGTTTGATAGTCAAGCGCTTTCTCCCGTCACTAAATGAAATACTTTTCATATCGACCACTCTCTTACGGCATATGGCCCCCAGCGCTTCACTGACATTTAGGTCAAGGTCAACACATGATCTGGCGACTTCCTTACACTGGTTGATGCGCAGGCAGCAAAAAATGCTCCTTTCTCGCCCCGAGTGAAGGCACGGGGGAAAGATCCTGGATGAAGAGAGGGTAGAGTGAAGGAGGAAAAGATCATAGATGAAGAGGGTAAAGTAAAGGAGGAGGGCGGGGTCGACTTGGAGACAAGGACCGAGCTCTCCAATTACTTGCCCTGATTGCCATCAGCGCTGGGAGGGCACACCTGTTATTGACGTGTCAGCCCGTGTTGTCTTGGCGTCCACGGCAAGCCTATCCCCCGTGGATCCACGTTTCGGGTGCGCCATCACAGCCTGAACAGCGAGAGTCATCGTCCTCCCGCTTCCGTGTCCTCAATGGCGTCTTTGTGCTGGCCGCCTGCATGGTGCTGCCGCTGTGTCCCTACCGTGCCTCCTTCAGCCTTGCCTTCCTGTGCCGTCTCCGCGTTGACTGCATTATAGTCTTTGAATAGGAGAAGAGGTCACATTTGTCTTCATGCAAATAAAGCATTTACATGTATATAATATGCATGTCCGTCTATGTGTCAGTCCCTCTGTGTAACTGTGTCTGTGATTATCTCTCTCTCTCTCTCTCTCTCTCTCTCTCTCTCTCTCTCTCTCTCTGTTATATTATTAGTTTTTCACATTTGGATGTTTAGAAAATTGTTTTTTATGTATATGTCATTGTAGTTACGTCAAATTTCATATTTGAATTTTGCTTCTCTGGTACACTATCTACCCATTTTAGTATGCTTAAGAAATTGTACACGATAACTAGACTCTCTCTCTCTCTCTCTCTCTCTCTCTCTCTCTCTCTCTCTCTCCCTCCCTCCCTCCCTCTCCCCCACCCTCTCTCTCCAACCCACCCACCCTCTTACTCTCATTCTCTCTTCCCTTCCTCCCCCTTTCCCCAGCTCCCTCCCTCCCCCCTCCCTCTCTCTCTCTCTCTCTCTCTCTCTCTCTCTCTCTCTCTCTCTCTCTTACCACATTTGAATATTTTGCCTCAAGGGCTGAATCTAAGAAAGGTACTACTGCCTAATTCACTACCCTTGTAAAATAAAAAGTTCGTTCTCTCTCTCTCTCCCTCCCTCCCTCCCTCCCTCCGTCCCTCCCTCCCTCCCTCCCTCCCTCCCTCCCTCCCTCCCTCCCTCCCTCCCTCCCTCCCTCCCTCCGTCCCTCCCTCCGTCCCTCCCTCCGTCCCTCCCTCCCTCCCTCCCTCCCTCCCTCCCTCCCTCCCTCCCTCCCTCCCTCCTAGGGCGATTATATTACGAGATTCACTTGAACTGGCTGGAGTGCATTATGTGAACCGATTCAGTAGTGACTCTGGCGCCGTTCGCAATTAATGCGTCATAGACTTGACTCTTCGCATTACAACATTGCGCCAAAAATAGTTCGTTCTGGATGCTATTTTTCGCCACTTTTTACAGAAATCATTCAGATGTCAAAACTTGTTTCCATTTCAACACAAACATTTTATTTTATCAAATAAACGCTTGTTTATTGCCTCAACAAGTGTAAGTAATGAGTTTTGTGCGAAATAGTCTTAGAACTACTTTAACGGCGTATGTCAGGGAGCAGAGGGTTATCCCACAAGCCTCTCGTTTGACATCATTATGGGTGTAATTCATGAACGTGGACTTTCGAGAGCACTAGTCTTGGACTTTAGAGTCTAGGACTACCGCGTAGTCTGGGACTAGTCTGGGACTAAGTGAGTCTATGATGCACGAACCCAGACTGGGTGTTCACTTGAA
>JAWQFJ010000690.1:52022-54522 GCA_034096865.1 Theodoxus fluviatilis | reverse complement strand
AATTTAAGAGTTGCTTAAAGTTTGCAAATGACAGTGCCAGGTAGGGGTGGTGGAGCTGGTGGAAGTGTGAGGATTGAATGACAGTGCCAGGTAGGGGTGGTGGAGCTGGTGGAAGTGTGAGGATTGAATGACAGTGCCAGGTAGGGGTGGTGGAGCTGGTGGAAGTGTGAGGATTGAATGACAGTGCCAGGTAGGGGTGGTGGAGCTGGTGGAAGTGTGAGGATTGAATGACAGTGCCAGGTAGGGGTGGTGGAGCTGGTGGAAGTGTGAGGATTGAATGACAGTGCCAGGTAGGGGTGGTGGAGCTGGTGGAAGTGTGAGGATTGAATGGCAGTGCCAGGTAGGGGTGGTGGAGCTGGTGGAAGTGTGAGGATTGAATGACAGTGCCAGGTAGGGGTGGTGGAGCTGGTGGAAGTGTGAGGATTGAATGACAGATGGGACTACTGGGAAGCATTGTAGTGTTTGAAATGTAATATTTCGTAAAAATGGAATGGAAGGATTTGATGGTGTATGTGTGTGTGCGCGCGCACGCATGCGTGTGCGTATGTGTGTGTGTGAGAGAGTGTGTGTGCGTGTGTGTCTGTGTCTGTGCCTGTGGTCTGGGTGTCTGTGTGGTGTTGTGTGTGCGGTCGTTGTGTCGTTCCTGTGTGTGCGTCTGTGTGTCTGTTGTGTGTGTGTGTGTGTATGTGTGTGTCCTGTGTGGTGTCTGTGTGTGTGTGCTGTGTGTGTGTGTGTGTGTGTGTGTGTTGTGTGTGTGTGTGTGTTGTGTGTGTGTATGTATGTGACCAGAGAGATTGAATGATTGATTTTACTTGTTTAGGCCACGGCCCCATCACAACAATACATGTACATGACTTGCTTCTTTATGAGGAGCCAGTATACTTGAGCCACAATTTGAAACAAGGCGTACAATCCAAGTGAACACATTGGCTATGCATATCAGTGACAATCAACACATAGAAACAGTATAAATATAGTATTAACGTACATTCTTTCATCATAACATTATTGTTCATGGTCTTGTTCTAAACTAGCAAGAAATTGGTCTCGTAATCGGAAGGCATAATAAAGAGACGTGCTACTCATTGCGTGTTTTCAGGTATGCCACGTCCCAGGAGAGAGAGAGAGAGAGAGAGAGACAGAGAGAGAGCCAGAGCGAAGAGACCAGAGAGACAGACGAGACAGAGAGACAGAGAGAGACATACAGAGAGACAGAGAGAGACATACAGAGAGAGAGACAGAGAGAGAGAAGAGACATACAGAAAGACAGAGAGGAGAGAACAGAGAGAGAAAGAGAGAAGACAGAGAGACAGAAAGAGAGACAGAGAGACAGAGAAGAGAAAGAGAGACAGAGAAGAGAAAGAGAGAGACAGAGAGACAGAGAGAGAGACAGAGAGAGAGAGAGAAGAGAAGACAGAGCAGATGAGACAGAAGAGAGAGAGATGAGGGAGAAGAGAGAGAGAAGAGAGAAGAGAGAGAGACGAAGAGAGAGAGAGAAAGAGAGAGAGAGAGAGAGAGAGAGGGGGGGGAGGAAAAAAGAGAGCTTGCAAAATTGATCGTGATCACCAACATACTGCACTGATGCACTTTGCCTGCGACTTGTGGTTACGTCATTTGCAACATGCAACAAAAGGAACGAAATTTAATGGGTACATGTCTTGTAACACTTGGCACCTGCTATCAATAAACCGCATGGACCAATACCTTGAAACTCACTGCTGTCGTTTTCCCCCGTAGATCAACTGGATGGACTTCTTCAGCTACATGTTTTCCGAGGCGAATGTGAATGGGGACACATATGCTGTGGTGTTGGAATACGACCCACATCAAGCGTATTGACAAATGGATTGCTAATCTCGAGCTAACAAGACAGGTAAACTTTGAAATGACAGCCCCCCGAGACTTCAACCTTTTAGTTGGTGTTTGCTCAGTCCATGTCTTCTCATAACGCATTGTGATTTATCGACTACACCGCCTTTCCCTCGTCCCGGGTCTAGCAGTTCGTGAGGGGCAAACAGACTGCGGACGTAAGTCTGGACGCCAGAACTTTGGTCAGCAGTGACTTTCTATATCTTCAAAAGGTTGGTGGGCCGTAAAGCTTCGTCCGTCCGTCCGTCCCACCCAACCACCCACTCCACCCATCCAACCCCTCCATCCATCCATCCTATCCATCCATCCATCCATCCATCCGCCTCATCCATCCCCCCCATCCATCCATCCATCCACCCCCTCCATCCATCCATCCATCCATCCATCCATCCATCCATCCATCCATCCATCCATCCATCCATCCATCCATCCATCCATCCATCCATCCATCCATCCATCCATCCATCCATCCATCCATCCATCCATCCATCCATCCATCCATCCATCCATCCATCCATACATCTACCCATCCACCCATCTACCCACCCAACCACCCATCCACCCATCCATCCATCCACCATAAACCATCACCATCCACTCCATCCACCCATCCATCCATCCATCCATCCCC
>JAWQFJ010000690.1:47500-52009 GCA_034096865.1 Theodoxus fluviatilis | reverse complement strand
ACAGAGAGAGACAGAGAGAGACAGAGAGAGACAGAGAGAGACAGAGAGACAGAGAGAGAGACAGAGAGAGAGAGAAAGAGAGAGAAAGAGAGAGTGAGAGAGACAGAGAGAGACACAGAGAGACAGAGAGAGAGAGAGAGACAGAGAGAGATACAGAGAGAGAGAGAGAAGAGAGAGAGAGAGAGAGAGAGAGAGAGGGGGGGGGAGGAAAAAAGAGAGCTTGCAAAATTGATCGTGATCACCAACATACTGCACTGATGCACTTTGCCTGCGACTTGTGGTTACGTCATTTGCAACATGCAACAAAAGGAACGAAATTTAATGGGTACATGTCTTGTAACACTTGGCACCTGCTATCAATAAACCGCATGGACCAATACCTTGAAACTCACTGCTGTCGTTTTCCCCCGTAGATCAACTGGATGGACTTCTTCAGCTACATGTTTTCCGAGGCGAATGTGAATGGGGACACATATGCTGTGGTGTTGGAATACGACTACATCAAGCGTATTGACAAATGGATTGCTAATCTCGGAGCTAACAAGACCAGGTAAACTTTGAATGACAGCCAGCCCCGGATACTTCAAACACTTTAGTTGGTGTTTGCTCAGTCCATGTCTTCTCATAACGCATTGTGATTTATCGACTACACCGCCTTTCCCTCGTCCCGGGTCTAGCAGTTCGTGAGGGGCAAACAGACTGCGGACGTAAGTCTGGACGCCAGAACTTTGGTCAGCAGTGACTTTCTATATCTTCAAAAGGTTGGTGGGCCGTAAAGCTTCGTCCGTCCGTCCGTCCACCCAACAACCCACCCACCCATCCACCCATCCATCCATCCATCCATCCATCCATCCATCCATCCATCCATCCATCCATCCATCCATCCATCCATCCATCCATCCATCCATCCGTCCATCCATCCTCATCCATCCATCCATCCATCCATCCATCCATCCATCCAACCACCCATCTTCATCCATCCATCCATCCCCATCCATCCATCCATCACTCCATCCATCCATCCGTCCACCACATGCCCATCCGATCCACCATCCATCCATCATACATAACCCATCCACCCATCTACCCACCCAACCAACCATCCCACCCCATCCATCCAGCCACCACTAACCATCCATCCACCCATCCACTCATCCACCACATCCATCCATCCACCCATCCATTCATCCACCCATCCATCCATCCATCCACCCATCCATCCACCATCCATCCATCCATCCATCCATCCATCCATCCATCCATCCATCCATCCATCCATCCATCCATCCATCCACCCATCCATCCATCCACCCATCCATCCATCCATCCATCCATCCATCCATCCATCCACCCATCCATCCATCCATCCATCCATCCATCCATCCATCCATCCATCCATCCACCCATCCATCCATCCATCCATCCATCCATCCATCCATCATCCACCCACCCATCCCATCCATCCATCATCCACCCACCCACCCACCCATCCATCCATCCATCCATCCATCCAACCACCCATCGATCCAACCATTTATTCATTCATCCTTCTATCCATCCATCTAATTATTTAATCCAACCCCCATCAATCCACACACAATCTGTCCATCATTTATCCATTATATATATATCCATCACCCATCAATCATATATCCAGCCATTATCCATCTATCATCTGTCCATCCATTCATCCATCCATCTAATCACACATCCATCCCCCATCAATCCATCCATTCATCCATCCATTCATTTATCCAACCATCCATCTACCTACCCACCCACCCACCCACCTATCCACTCACCCATCAATCCATCTATAATAATAATAATAATACAGACTATTTCTACGCACATACCTTCCCTAATAGGCAAGCAAGCTCATGGCGTTTACAATGAGCAAATCTACACTCATACAAAGCATTCTAACACTCGCACACTGTATAGTTGAAATAAAAAGAAAAATTAAATACAATACAATTAATTAAGTAGCAGGCAATACACAAAACACGAAACATAAAAGAGGCGCCTTGTGAAGCACTTCACTGCTCGTCAGGAAAGACTGACCGGAACAGGTGTGTCTTGAGGGAGGTTTTGAACTGGGACATGGAATCAGAGTGACGGACAGGGAAAGGTAGGCAATTCCACGTTACAGGGCCGATGTAAGAAAAAGCTCGCTGTCCTTGGGTTTTCTTTTTGCGACAGGGGACATTTAACGTTTTGGTGTCTGCAGCTGAACGGTTATTTCTAGCGGGGATGTAGACAGTGATCATTTCTTTGAGTGCGTGTGGTGCAGTTTGATTGAAGAAGTTGAAGCACATAGTGGCTAGCTTATACTCTATCCTCTGAGCGACGGGGAGCCAATGCAGTGCACGAAGGAGTTTGGATGTGGGAGTTCTCTTGGGACATCTGAAAACTAATCTAACAGCAGTGTTTTGGACTTTTTGCAGTTTGTTTAGCAGAGTGTCAGGAATGCCGGCAAGAAGAGAATTTCCATAATCAAGACGGGACAGAACAAGGGAAGTGACAAGGGTTTGAGTGGCCTGTTGTGAAAGATGGTGACGAATAGTGCCAATTTTTCTTAACTCGTAGTAAGCTAACTGGCAAACTTTGTTCACATGAAGTCTCATAGAAAGATCATCATCGAACATGACACCTAAGTTTCTAACAGACTTTGAGAATTCTATCCATCTATCCATCGATCATTCTATCTATCCATTCATCCATCCATTCAACCATCCTTCTTTTCATCCATTCATCCATTCATATATCAATCTATCTGTCCATCCATCCATCATCCATCCATCCATCCACCCATCTATCCATCCATCTATCTATGCATCCATCCTTCCCTTCTTCCATCTATCCATCCATCCATCCATCTATCAATCTACCTATCCATGCATCTATCATCCGTCCATCCATCCATCCATCCATCCATCCATTTATCCATCCTTCTCTTCTTCCATCTATCCATCCATCCATACATACAGCTATCAATCTACTTATCCATGCATCTACCATCAATCCATCTATCCATCCATTCATTCATCCATCTACCCATTCATTCATCCATCTACTCATCCATCCATCCATCCATCCATTTATCCATCCTTCTCTTCTTCCATCTATCCATCCATCCATCCATCCATCCATTTATCCATCCTTCTCTTCTTCCATCTATCCATCCATCCATACAGCTATCAATCTACCTATCCATGCATCTACCATCAATCCATCCATCCATCCATCTACCCATTCATCCATCCATCCATCCATCCATCCATCCATCCATCCATCCATCCATCCATCCATCCATCAAACCATCTTCCATGCTTACCCCAGGGTGCTGAACAACTACATGACGTGGCGCCTTGCCCACAAGTACGCGCAGGACCTGAGCTGGGACTACGTGCACGCCAACCGCGACTTCTACGTGGCCATGACGGGGTCTGCGGAGTTCCTGGGCGCCTGGCGCTACTGCTTCCAGACCGCGGACAGAGACCTGACCTTCGCCGTGTCCTCCCTCTACGTCAGGGACCACTTCTCCGATAAAAACAAGCAGAAGGTACGAGGTGGAGACACGAGGAGGAGGACGAGGAGGAGACACGAGGAGGAGACACGAGGAGGAGACGCGAGGAGGAGACACGAGGAGGAGACACGAGGAGGAGGAGGAGGAGGAGGAGGAGGAGGAGGAGGAGGAGGAGGAGGAGAGCAGGAGGAGGAGGAGGAGGAGGAGGAGGAGGAGGAGAGAGGAGGAGGAGAGGGAGAGAGGAGGAGGAGGAGGAGGAGGGGGGAGGGGGGAGGAGGGCGGAGGGAGGAGGAGGAGGGAGGAGGAGGAGGAGGAGGAGGAGAGAGGAGGAGGAGGAGGGGAGGAGGAGGAGGGAGGAGAGAGGGAGGTGAGAAGGAGGAGGAGGAGGAGAGAGGGAGGGGAGGGAGGGAGGAGGAGGAGGAGGAGGAGGAGGAGGAGGAGGAGGAGGAGGAGGAGGAAGGAGGAGGAGGAGGAGGAGGAGGAGGAGGAGGAGGAGGAGGAGGAGGAGGAAGGGAAAGAGGCGCATAGGAGCTAGGAGAGGTGGATTATTTTGACTATCGTGAACAAAAAAAGTTGTCTTCATCACGGCTGGATTTAATTAGTTTCTTGCATCGCACTTTGTACTGAGACATAGGCTCACTAATCGGTTTCTATCTTCCACACAATCACTGATCACCCTGTGTCTACCTTCAGGCGATGGAGATCGTGGACGCAGTGAGGGAATCCCTGGTGCAGAGCATGATGAAGCTGAACTGGATGGATGACTCCACCAGGACTGCGGCTGAGAGCAGGGTAAGATGAGTGCTGGACGGAAACGCGTCAAAGTTGAGAGACTCACTTAATTGTTCATTGAATTTCATTCCTCGATCAGTCTATGGTCGATTTCTTCGGACTAAAAATGTCACAGGTTTGTCCAAACATGTAGATATATATCTCACTGCAGTAGATCTATTGCATGAGTTTTCATTTTAGCAGGAAAG
>JAWQFJ010000690.1:0-42500 GCA_034096865.1 Theodoxus fluviatilis | reverse complement strand
ATGCACATTCCATTGCATTTTCAGGTGTGTCATGCACATTCCATTGCACCTTCAGGTGTGTCATGCACATTCCATTGCACCTTCAGGTGTGTCATGCACATTCCATTGCACTTTCAGGTGTGTCATGTACATTCCATTGCATTTTCAGGTGTGTCATGCACATTCCATTGCACTTTCAGGTGTGTCATGTACATTCCATTGAATTTTCAGGTGTGTCATGTACACGTCATTGCACTTCCAGGTGTCATGCACATTCCATTGCATCTTCAGGTGTGTCATGCACATTTCATTGCATCTTCAGGTGTGTCATGCTAATTCCATTGCACCTTCAGGTGTGTCATTCACATTTCATTGCATCTTCAGGTGTGTCATGCACATTCCATTGCACCTTCAGGTGTGTCATGTACATTCCATTGCACCTTCAGGTGTGTCATGTACAGCTCATTGCATCTTCAGGAGTGTTGTGCACATTCATTGCATTTACAGGCGTGTTATGCACATTTCATTGCATTTTCAGGCGTGTCATGTATATCCCATTGCACTCCAGGTGTGTCATGCACACTACATTGTGCTTTCAGGTGTATCATGCATATTCCATTGCACTTTCAGATGCCTAGTTCATTGTACTTCCAGGTGTGTTATTTACATGTTATTGCACTTTAAAGTGTGTCATGCACATTTCATTGCACCTTCAGGTGCGCCCTTTACTTTTCATCGCACTTTCAGGTGTCATGCACATTCCATTGTACCTGCAGGTGCGTCGTGCACATTTCATTGCACTTTCAGGTGTCATGCACATTCCATTGCACCTTCAGGTGTGTCATGCACATTCCATTGCACCTTCAGGTGTGTCATGCACATTCCATTGCACCGTCAGGTGTGTCATGCACATTCCATTGGACCTTCAGGTGTGTCATGCACATTCCATTGCATTTTCAGGTGTGTCATGCACATTCCATTGCACTTTCAGGTGTGTCATGCACATTCCATTGCACCTTCAGGTGTGTCATGCACATTCCATTGCACCTTCAGGTGTGTCATGCACATTCCATTGCACCTTCAGGTGTGTCATGCACATTCCATTGCACTTTCAGGTGTCATGCACATTCCATTGCACCTTCAGGTGTGTCATGCACATTCCATTGCATTTTCAGGTGTGTCATGCACATTCCATTGCACCTTCAGGTGTGTCATGCACATTCCATTGCACCTTCAGGTGTGTCATGCACATTCCATTGCACTTTCAGGTGTGTCATGCACATTCCATTGCACCTTCAGGTGTGTCATGCACATTCCATTGCACTTTCAGGTGTCATGCACATTCCATTGCACCTTCAGGTGTGTCATGCACATTCCATTGCACCTTCAGGTGTGTCATGCACATTCCATTGCACCTTCAGGTGTCATGCACATTCCATTGCACCTTCAGGTGTGTCATGCACATTTCATTGCACTTTCAGGTGTGTCATGCACATTCCATTGCACCTTCAGGTGTGTCATGCACATTCCATTGCATTTTCAGGTGTGTCATGCACATTCCATTGTACCTGCAGGTGCGTCATGCACATTCCATTGCACCTTCAGGTGTGTCATGCACATTCCATTGCATTTTCAGGTGTGTCATGCACATTCCATTGCACCTTCAGGTGTGTCATGCACATTCCATTGCACCTTCAGGTGTGTCATGCACATTCCATTGCACTTTCAGGTGTCATGCACATTCCATTGCACCTTCAGGTGTGTCATGCACATTCCATTGCACTTTCAGGTGTGTCATGCACATTCCATTGCACCTTCAGGTGTGTCATGCACATTCCATTGCACTTTCAGGTGTCATGCACATTCCATTGCACCTTCAGGTGTGTCATGCACATTCCATTGCACCTTCAGGTGTGTCATGCACATTCCATTGCACCTTCAGGTGTGTCATGCACATTCCATTGCACTTTCAGGTGTCATGCACATTCCATTGCACCTTCAGGTGTGTCATGCACATTCCATTGCACTTTCAGGTGTCATGCACATTCCATTGCACCTTCAGGTGTGTCATGCACATTTCATTGCACTTTCAGGTGTCATGCACATTCCATTGCACCTTCAGGTGTGTCATGCACATTCCATTGCACCTTCAGGTGTGTCATGCACATTCCATTGCATTTTCAGGTGTGTCATGCACATTCCATTGCACCTTCAGGTGTGTCATGCACATTCCATTGCACCTTCAGGTGTGTCATGCACATTCCATTGCATTTTCAGGTGTGTCATGCACATTCCATTGCACCTTCAGGTGTGTCATGCACATTCCATTGCACCTTCAGGTGTGTCATGCACATTCCATTGCATTTTCAGGTGTGTCATGCACATTCCATTGCACCTTCAGGTGTGTCATGCACATTCCATTGCACTTTCAGGTGTGTCATGCACATTCCATTGCACCTTCAGGTGTGTCATGCACATTCCATTGCACTTTCAGGTGTGTCATGCACATTTCATTGCACCTTCAGGTGTGTCATGCACATTTCATTGCACTTTCAGGTGTGTCATTCACATTTCATTGCATCTTCAGGTGTGTCATGCACATTTCATTGCACCTTCAGGTGTGTCATGCACATTCCATTGCACTTTCAGGTGTGTCATGCACATTCCATTGCACCTTCAGGTGTGTCATGCACATTCCATTGCATTTTCAGGTGTGTCATGCACATTCCATTGCACCTTCAGGTGTGTCATGCACATTCCATTGCACCTTCAGGTGTGTCATGCACATTCCATTGCACTTTCAGGTGTCATGCACATTCCATTGCACCTTCAGGTGTGTCATGCACATTCCATTGCATTTTCAGGTGTGTCATGCACATTCCATTGCACCTTCAGGTGTGTCATGCACATTCCATTGCATTTTCAGGTGTGTCATGCACATTCCATTGCATTTTCAGGTGTGTCATGCACATTCCATTGCACCTTCAGGTGTGTCATGCACATTCCATTGCATTTTCAGGTGTGTCATGCACATTCCATTGCATTTTAGGTGTGTCATGCACATTCCATTGCACCTTCAGGTGTGTCATGCACATTCCATTGCATTTTCAGGTGTGTCATGCACATTCCATTGCACCGTCAGGTGTGTCGTGCACATTCCATTGCATTTTCAGGTGTGTCATGCACATTCCATTGCATTTTCAGGTGTGTCATGCACATTCCATTGCACCGTCAGGTGTGTCGTGCACATTCCATTGCACTTTCAGGTGTGTCATTCACATTTCATTGCACCGTCAGGTGTGTCGTGCACATTCCATTGCACTTTCAGGTGTGTCATGTACACGTCATTGCACCGTCAGGTGTGTCGTGCACATTCCATTGCACCTTCGGGTGTGTCATGCGCATTTCATTGCACCTTCAGGTGTGTCATGTACACGTCATTGCACTTCCAGGTGTCATGCACATTCCATTGCACCTTCAGGTGTGTCATTTATATTTCATTGCACTTTCAGGTGTGTCATTTACATTCCATTGCATCTTCAGGTGTGTCATGTACATTCCATTGCACTTTCAGGTGCCGGTCAATGCACTAATCTACGCACCGGAAGCTCTGGCGGAAACCAGTGGCGTCAGAATAGCCTTCCAGGTGAGCAGCAGTTTTCTTCCTTGGGAAGTATGGTTCTGACAAAGTGCTTCAGGATATCGCCTGCGGTCAGCTGCAGGAAGCGGTTGCAGCGTTTGAAGCGAGATCCGAGACTGGTATTTTGGGCAATGTGCTCCACCCATTCGCTTTTCCCCATCACAAACTGTGCACACGTAAGGGCAAATGAAGGCATTCAGTAGTGCACATTAATATTGACTGGAACTTGATTCTAAATCAAGTATGTCTTCCTGTGAATTAGAAAGGGGTCTGGTGCCTGAGTATGGGGGTCTAACGTGAGACCGAGTTAATCAGCAGGTGCTAGTTAATAGACGGTTAAAATAGCACAATGATCAGAGAGAGAGAGAGAGAGAGAGAGAGAAAGATGCTTCGTACGTATTTGCAGGCGGCTCCAGCCTTATTTCGAACGCAGTGGGGTGTATTCCCTGGCCGATGTCATATACAAAATGCCAGGATGGACCAACTCATAGTAATGCCAAGTATGAACCCTGGAACGCCCAAGCACTCACAAATGTCTTGACCAAAAAAAAGTTTGCCGACATCTTCCTCCCGATCTAAACCTTGCGTGGGCCAGCACATTCCCTTTCAAAGTAGGTGTATGTTGCTCAGATGCGCAGATAGTGTTGAACTAGTATTAATGAGCGAGAGCAATACTCAGCCGAAAACTGCACATATGTGCTGTATTTCGTCTCTGTGAGGGAAGCGTGTCAAACTGCAATAGCATTTTAAGAACACGTTAAGGAAATTCGACGTGAAGATAATAAAATGAACCAAGAACCTATCGTATGTACTTCCTTTTTTTCCACACAAGTTTGGCCCGCTTAATTCCAGTTTTGTTGAAAAGAAATAATTTGGACTACCAGGATGCAAATTTCAGGCTGGGAAACGTTGGGAGTGTACACTGTACAGTTTACCGAGCATGTATTGTCAGTAGACGCGTTTTGGTAGTCCAATCTCTCTGAATCTTAGAGCAAATAGGAAAATGTAGACAAAGGCAGCAGTAACACCCGAGAATAGCATTGTCACGACTGTCTCTCTCGTCCTATCGCGACTGCCGCTTCAGGGCTCGGATCGATGGCTCGCACACACGTAGCATGGAACAGAGATAAGGAACGGTATTCCAGTCGAAAGGTCGCAGTTTGAGCTGATTTGACCGAGGCAGCATTGCTATTGAACAACAGTGGATATTGTTTTCAACCTGACCATTTTGATATCATGGCTCCAGATTACTTGCCAGGATGGATGCATGGATATGTCTGAATGCCATGCTACGGTCTAAACCTTTTTTCGAATCTCAGATGTCGATTATTTCCCAACTTTGCACTTTCGGTCGCTATTTGTGTCATTAGATCACAGAAAAGGGTAATACATTATGCTTGAGTATTTCTTGGAATCAAAACAAAATACTGCAAAACAAAACGTTCCTAATTGCAGTTCTGTATTTTGTGTTTGGGCAATTCATGTTATCAAGTCAGAAAAAAAAGGCGTCGTCACGGTATACTTGCGGACATGTTTCCATTTTCTCGCCACCAATTCATGTTACTCCCGTAGTCGGAAAGGATGTTGTTTGTGTCGCCAAAATTACTGTATGCAGCGCATAACTGATGTAAGTGATGTTTGTATGTGTTCCGATAACACCGGTTCCCAGATCAAATAGTTTGACTATGAAGGTGTCCTGAAGTTTGTTGACAGTTTTGTGGACGGTGCTGTTTCCCTAAGCCCCAGACGTCCAAGGCAGTAACAGGACTTGGTCACCTCGGTGCAGACTCCAGCTCGCTGTTCCCAATGAGTTGCAACTGAGGTGCATATTTGATGCACTAAGAGGAAACTTGCTAAACAAGTGACTTTATGTAGCAATTTCTCACCCTGTGTTAACCTAAAGAGCTTAGGCCAAACATTCAAGTTGTTGTTAAGGAAGAAACATGACCGAAGCAAATAGGAGCAGTGGATAAGCCTGAAAAAAGTAAAACCAGGTAGAACATAAATCAAAATGTTCTTTTGCTGATAACGCTCGGGTTGCCGTAACTGCAACTTTTTTGGTCTCTTTTTTGAGTGGTGGATGGTGGTGGCCTTCGCACTCACCCTCCTGATTAATTTGCAACGCAATGACTCATGTACTGGCACCAGAAGACAAACTCTGTGACAGGCAGGCAGGATGCACACATCCAAGTCCTGGTGCCATTTCCGCTTCTTGGGGAGTACATGTCTTCCCACCCAACGCCGTCCCACCGCCACCCCACTATCTAATAGCATGACAAAATGCCTCTTCTGCTGCCACGTGTACTCGGTTGTATTCATGCATAGATAAAGGTCTGATGAAAAGGCCGTATCGCTCAAAAGTTCGTCGATTGTCGGTTCTCCAGGAAAATGCGGATTTTAGTTCACCGTGGTGCGGGAACGACCGTTCTTTCAGAGCGAATCGCTTGTCAATAAGTCTGTATGAAACGGACATTTAGGCTCCTGCGAATGCCAGCTTATTGTTTTCTTACGTACACTCATTTGAAGCTTGCACGACTTTTTTAAACGTTTATTTGGAAAAGAGTTATAACACTGAAAGGGAAAAGAAGAAGAAAAAAACTAAGAATATTCTGCTGAGGTAACATTGCAGCTTCAACGTCTCTCTCTCTGTTGATCAAAAGTGAAATTAAGCTTGCATGACGTGTTAATTAAGTGCGTCAAAGCACCTGACTGGATCTTGCAAACTATTCTTTTATCGCCATCTTATTCAAATTGACTGGTTGAAACAACACATTGTATGGAAGAATATCTCTCCCGATGCATCAAAACCGCTGACGAGAAACTTTTTGAACTGGGTCTTAACAAAGCAGTGAAAATTCGTACAGAAACAGTTATGCGCATCAGACAATCATCACACCATTTCTTGATTTGTCAAAACAAGGACAACAAAAGACTTTTTCTTTCTCTTCACCGGCGCACACGCGGCTTGAGGCAAATCCCTGAGGCACAAAGCCCCCTTGAAATCAATGTATTGATTTTTCTTGCCCGAACATCAGCTGTCGAGGACCCAAATAACACAGCAAAAGATTCCCATGTGCTTGTTTTGTAACCTTTAATGGCAAATAATTATGTAGGAGAAAAAGAAGATGAACAGAGTAAAAGAGTTTGTTCTTTGCAAGTTTGAATTGCTTTTGTGCGCTGCAAAGTGAAGGGAAAAGAACAAAGCATGACTGTGTGTCGCAAGTGGAGGGAAAAGAACACAGCATGACTGTGTGTCGCAAGTGGTTGAAAGAAATGAATGGTGAAAAGGGAATTGAGAAATCAAAAGCCGAAAGATATAAATAATATGTAAGATAGACTGAAAAGCTAGAGAGAGAGAGCGAGAGAGAGAGACAGAGAGAGAGAGAGACACAGAGAGAGACACAGAGAGAGATAGATAGACAGAGAGAGACAGTGAGAGAGAGACAGAGACAGAGAGAGACAGAGACAGAGAGAGAGAGACAGAGACAGAGAGAGACAGAGACAGAGAGAGAGACAGAGAGAGAGACAGAGAGAGAGACAGAGAGAGAGACAGAGATAGAGACAGAGAGAGAGACATAGAGAGAGACAGAGAGAGAGACAGAGAGAGAGAGAGACAGAGAGAGAGACAGACAGAGAGAGAGAGACACAGAGAGAGACACAGAGAGAGAGACAGAGAGAGAGACAGAGAGAGAGAGAGAGAGAGAGAGAGAGAGAGAGAGATAGAACACGGTAGCAGAGGCATTGGCAGCGGCGGCAGCAGGAGCACCGCCATAACAACCACAACGCACAACACTTCCACCATCACCTATTTAGTGACCACCACCACCTCTACCACCACCACTACCGCCGCCTCTACCGCCACCTCCACCACCGCCACTTCCATTGCTACCACCTCCATCATCTCCTCTATCACTTACATCATGATGTCATCATCATCGTCATGGTAACGTGAACTTTGTCCTTGCTGCTTGCAGGCCTACCAGGCGTGGACGCAGAAAAACGGACAGGAGACCATTGCTCCGGGCATGAATCTGACCAACGACCAGGTGTTCTTCGTGGCCTATGCCCAGGTACCACGGCAGATGTCGCCTTTTCTTTCCAGCTTTGTCTGGTTGGAGATCGCCGTGCTGGTTTGGAGGACGGATGCTTTTTTTCTCCACATTTGGGGGCGATATAATAAACACTCAGTTTTAAAGCAACGTCTCCACTGTTTTCGTGCACAGGTTGTTTTTGCCCCCCCCCCCCCCCCCCCCCCCCCCGCCATTTATGTCTCCCTCTACTTTGCTCTTTTCTTTCTTGCTTGTTTTTCCTTCTCCTGTCGTTTCATCTTCCCTTTCTATTCTATCTTTTCCAACCCCAATGAAATATTTGTTCCAGTATTAAAGTGACTTGCGCCAACTCGATTATGTCCGCAAATAATTAATTTAATGTGTAGTGAAAATGTTTACTCTTGTTCTTTATTGTTAATACTGTACTGCTTCATTCTGTATGTTTTTCTCTAATCATTTCTCATTGTTTCAGTATACTAGTGTCTGAGTTTTTTTATCTCTTTACATTTCATATCTTAATTTGTTCTGTTGTGTTCTTTTTTGGTGGATTTCCTTCAGTTGTATATAGCTTTAGTCCTTCCTGAAAAACATCCTTGGAATTGATTTTCAATGGTCATGACCGCTGACACCATTGACTATGTGTGTTTACAACAGGGCTACTGCTACAACCGCCATGACATCCTCTCCTACAACCAGGCCGCCCGCTATGAAGTGCAGGAAAACATCAAGTAAGTCACGTGTCCACGACACTTCACTAGTCTGATGGTAATGTTGCTCTTCTCGCAATTTTACCTTGGCGAGAAGGTCCATTTTTGGTTTCGTTTAAAAAAAATTAGATAACCATGCTCAAATCTGCAGGCACAGACACGTTTGCACGCCTTGAACATGGCGCGAGTGAAAAGCGTGTTCGCAAACACAGTTTAGTTTTCCAGTAAGGTGTTTCAGTCCCATTACTTTTTGATTCACCTATACGTAAAATAATAATAATAATAATAATAACATAGTTTATTTACGCCCATACCTTTCCTTGGCAGGCAAGCTCATGGCGTTTACAATCCAAAGAATCAGCACAAACTAAAGTCCAATAGAACAAACTATACAATATACACAGCACTTGCAGGCAAGGTCAAGTAAGGCGAAGCGGCTCAGCGGGAAAGGCGAATCGGAAGAGGTGGGTCCTTAGGGCACTTTTGAACTGGGCCAGAGTGTCAGAATGACGGACTGAGAGAGGGAGCCTATTCCAGGTTACAGGTCCAATATAGGAGAAGGCACGCTGTCCTTGAATTTTCTTGTTACGGCGGGGGACCTTAAGTATTCTAGAGTCAGCAGCTGAGCGTAGAGATCTGGAGGGCGTGTAGACTGTAAGAATTTCTGTAAGAGCGTGTGGTGCGGTGTTGTTGATGGCCTTGAAGCACAAAGTAGCAAGTTTATAATATATCCTCTGCGAGATGGGGAGCCAGTGAAGTGAATGTAGGAGTGGAGAGACATGGGTACGCTTGGGACATCGAAAAACCAGCCTAGCAGCACAATTCTGAACTGTGACTGTGAGGGCATATTGCATTTCGCACAAACCATAGAAAAAATTCAAAACCTGCTATTGACTCTTGCAGAGCAACGGGCAGTGCAAATGGTGTAAAAACAACGTGCCGTTGCATTCAATATCTATTTTTAAAAGCACTGGGTAAATCCAGAAAAGCAAACGTGACCGAGAAACGGACACAGCGGTTCACGTGGAAAACAAAGTAAATGGTGATGGTAAACCAACAACTTACCTTTATACACTGTGTAATCGATACGGAAATCCAACATGTCGCTCTTTGAAACTGAAGGATACACGCATTCTGTATATTGTATGTCAGTGACTTTTTGGGATGCACGGAATTTCGCACCAGATGACCCGAGCAGCAGGAGCAGTAAAACAAATGCAAGGTTTGCTGTGGGGCTGTTCACGTGCGATCGAAGCGACGCGTGTTTTATCTTTGTGGCCTGCCCCGTGGCATGCATACTCTACTACGCAGGAAAATTCTTTTTGGAGATGTACTGAAGTAAAACCGATAAAGAGTGTATAGTCGTGCCCTTCCTTTTCCTCTTCTAAAGAGTACACCCATTGCCTGTCATCACGTTGTGTTGATACTCGGTGATCTTTTGATATACAAGCAGATCGCTGTGATATGCGATGTGGAAATTTCGCCAGCATAAAGTATCCTACCTTGCAATTAAAAAAAATTGCACTTTTTAAAACACATCTCCTAAACACAGCATCGACATTGTAATGGTGGCAGTGATAATGATGACGATGATGATGTGATGATGACGAAGACGACGACGATGACGATGACGATGACGACGACGACGAAGACGAGGACGAGGACGATGACGACGCCGACGACGACGACGACGACGATGATGATGATGATGATGATGATGATGATGATGATGATGATGATGTTGATGATGATGATGATGATGATGATGATGATGATGATGATGATGATGATGATGATGATGATGACGGCGACGACAAAGACAGAGCTTTACAGAATAAAAATGATCACCAAAGGTCATTACTATATGATTCTTAATTCCACTGTTTAAATAGTATGTGTTTCAAATTCTTACTGAGAAGAATAGTGTATATTCCGACTATCCGTTGTCTTTGTCCACACTACACCTAAATCTGTTTTTCTCTGTGTGAATGTCAGAGCAAAATGTTAATCAAGTTTCTGCATACAAGGGTCGTATTTAATTTTCCCTCAAGAGCCATGCCTGCTCTTCGTGAGGCCATGGCTTGCGTTTCAATGAGTCTTCCTTGCTCTTGTGGCTTCTTGACATTTGCTGGCGTACAATGGTTCAGGCGTTGCCAGGGACAGCTGCAGATTTTGTGCTCTCGCAAGACCAAGGGCACCGAAGTGACTTTGTGCGTAGTCTCCGGGCTGGAGTCTACTTCAGAACAAGGGCAGGCAGAGAGCCGCTCATGTCTAATCTAGAACGCGCACGACACCTCGGGTTTTCTCCAGGAGATTCGAAAGTCACTGCGCGCATTTCAAGCTGAATGGCAACGTTACCATCAAGCAAAAATCGATTTGGTTTTCACAAAGAAATCGACAACGCACGTCCTGTAGAGTGCTATTGCATTGCCATCGTTCTAAATCATCGAGACTCGACAATAACGCATGTAAAAGCGAGGCAGCTCCACCTCGATTCCTGAAAGGCTTGTCTAAGAACTGCCTCCGTCACTGGCATTAACAGCAGAGGCATTTTTTATCTTTTGAATGTGTGCGGAAGAACTAGACTGAGACCCGGTGACTGTGTATCATTTCTTTACCCTGGTGTCTATATGTAAATGTATGTGTGCGTTTGTTTGTTTGCTGATGTGTTAATGGTTTTTGACCTGTAGATCTGTGCTATATGAAAAAGAGCAGAGAGTGTGTCGTGAGTGCAGAACTAAGCAACACTGAGTAGTATCAATGGAAATAATATCCATGTTGCTGGCTGAGATGGTGTTGGGATGATGGCTAATTTGACGACGACGAAGACGACGACAATGATGATGATGACGATGACGATGACGATGATGACTACGCTAACGTAAAAGGTAGCGATAGAGTCGTTTTTCGTCATCTAGTTTCCTCTCCCAGTCAAACTTCGGTACATTTTAAATCAAAATAAATTATTGAAGTGTCCGTCATCTGACATGTTTATTTTGTTTTCCAGGGTGAACATGGCTCTTCGACAATCGGAGGAATTTGCACGTGCTTTCCAATGCAAATCCGGCTCCAAGATGGTGACCGAGAAGAAATGTCCCATGTTTTAGGCATTTCGTTTTTTAACCTGTACATCTGTTCAAGACTGTTGGTTTTTACTTGTCATCAAGCCATTGTAATGTTTATGCAATGTAGCCCGAGTCTGTCCAAGCAGTTCCTGTGTCTTTATTTACAGATATAAGAAAGACGAGGAAAACAACTCTTCCTTTGAATACGTACGACATAATTCGTACATTTCAACAACTATGAGATACATTCCACCGACAGGCAAAGAGGGATTTTAAACACATTGTCTCGAGCATAATTTGCTGAGAAAACGTTCATGATAATGCAATACTTGAATCACACAAAATTCCATCGGCAATAAGAGTTGTTTTGAGAGCAATTTATGTGGCAAAGCTTTGAATAACAGCACCATGAAGTGCAGTTTTCTGATCCGATTGAACTATGGTTGGTGTGTAGAAATCAAGGAACTATGGTGAACCCAGTTTGAAGCTCTGTTACGTTTCAAAGTGGAAGTGATAAAGCGTGTGGACATTGGTCGTAAACTATTACGTATTTAACTACAGGACCGTGAGTTTGCTATAGCACACGATGTGCGTTTTCTGTCACGACCCTAAAACATTTTACCTGAATGTCAGAGACGGTTGTTCTGCTGAGACAGGGCAAGCTGTTGTCGAGGTATTCTGTTCATCACTTTGTACATTCCTCGAGACAAATGAAGTTGGAAAGTGGTTTGTTTTTTTAATCATAAACTATCACATCTTTGTATTTTATCATCATTTATCCCACTCTACGTGGTTTTCGTTTTCTTTGGAGTGATGTTTGCAAATTATGTTTTATTTGTAAAAATATCCGTAAAGTTTTCTTTTGACTTTATTTGTAAATTTGTTTGCTTTTGGGAACGTTTCTTCTCTGTGATAATTCGTTTTTCAAACAGCAAAATATGTATGTGGTCTTGTTTGTATGAATGGAAACGGAATTTTGCTAGAAACATATATTCAGTATGAGTAGTCCACTATTTTTAACAATACATATACATTGTAAGCCAAATGCGACATTTTGGGCTTATTATAGGGTTACAATGAGAGAGCAAAATATTTTGTGGCATATCCATTGTAAAAATAGTCTGGTCCGAGAGTTCAAACGCTGCTAGTGAATATAGACAGTTACCATATCTGTTTGACATTGTAGTTTACTCAGAATGTCGAGCATTCACCATATGCATATACAGCAGTTTTGGCACAATTTAAGTTTCTGTGCCAGTTTCAAGTAAATGTTTCGTAGAATTTCACTTTGTTTGCCAATATATAGATTTGTCTCAACTGTGCTGCAGCCTGTAATGACTGACTAGCGAGATTTGAAATCCAAATGCAGTTTCACAATACCCATTGTACATTGTCATGATTTCCACTCCAAGCATTTACATTTTGTTTGTGGATTGACTATTTTCAATAAAAAGAAACACTTATAAACAGAAACACAGAACATTTGTTAAAATTCTTCTTTATCTTTATTAGTTTTGATCTCTGGCATTTTTCAGGAGCCTGCACGACGTTCTGCCAGAACCAGAACTTTGAACGTATTTAACATATCTTTAGAAAACAGTGCGAATAAAGGCTCATACAAAGTTTGAATAAACCTGACAGCTTTTTCCCCCCAGGAAGTGGTAAAGGCCGCCTCACACATGGGAAGTTTTGTTGAATGGACACTCATTTTGTTTCCAGTAAAACGGCTAAATGACAACTCGGGGGAGGTTTAAAAAAATTACAGTCGAGGGCATCGGCAGAAAAATGAACCCGGGACCACCACATGGTAGTTGACAACGATACCACGTGGCCACGTTTATTACATTAGACCTGGTGTGTAGACACAGGTCTTTCCAGCCTTCCCCATAGCATCGTGCTTATAGTGATATTGTGGTATTTATTTCGTGTTACAACCAACAAACCAGTTCCTTACAAACAAAACGAGAAAAAACACCCTCTGATGTGAAATCGCATCCTAAATCCGTAATTAACTCCGCTCTTCACCCAGTCTTTCAACAGGGACCGTGATCGGTTTTCCGTGATCGTCAGCTGCGCATCTTGTGAAAACAACTGCGCACATGAGAACGATACAGAGATGTAGAACTGTACAAGAAATTCTTAATTAGGCGTCAGGACATCCTACAACTGACAGATGAAGTAGCAGAAGCCACAACAGTTTCGAATCAAGCGAGACTAGGCCGCCATTGAGACACTAGCTGAACACATCTCTACCGCTACGTCACAAGCGAAAATCCATCTGATTGGCTGTTCGAGGAAGTGTCCGATGGACATTGAAAAATAGTACGTGTTCCTATTGGACGCACACTCAACAGAACACTGCTTTTGGGACTTGCGAGCGCGATCTTTCCTATGAAAACGGCATAGTCGCCAGAAAAGTGCCACTTTTGAGCACGCCCAAAACATTTTTTGCAACTTGAAAGCGTGATATTTCCAATGGAAACAGTATAGTTGCCAGAAATCTGTCAACGTGTGAGGAGGCCGTTCGGTGAAATTTTGCAAGCGTTGGCATTGAGTTTTCAGCCCGGATTTTGTTGCAGGGTTTTTATTTGTTTTGTATTGCCTATGCAACAGCGTCATCCAATTATTTGTATTAAATATATCATTTCAAATCCCCATCAAAACGCATTGGGAATGAATGGGAGTTTATGTTTATCCGACAAGCACCAATTTTGGCAGTGTTTCCACTTGTTTCAGTGTGCAATATATTGAATAGCAAGATTTGGTGAGACCTGCGGTAGTTTTGTAATCAGTAAGCCAGCCGTGCAAGTCACAAAATGGAAAGCTTGGCAGATTATAAGTCCACTCCACAAAGAAAACCTAGCAGTCTCTCACACGTGGCTGTGGCGGGGCTTCCGCCGGGCTTCTTCAGCGCTGTGACTGAGACTGAAGTGACTAAAAAATGGCTAAATACATTCGTTATGACATGTGTGAATACATCTACTATTACCAACACATCACCTACCACACACGTTTCTCTTCATGCACGTCATTTATTACATAACAGATCTATGTGTCATCGGCAAATGCTTTGTGAAATTTCAAACAAAAGATCCTCAAGCCTCCACGATGCTTTACCAGACTTGCAGATGTCTGCGAATGGAGGTGGAGGTGCGGGTAGGAGTGGGGAAGTGGGCGTGAATGGGGAGGGGGGAGTACAGCGGCGGCGGCGGTAGCAGTATCAACAGCTAAAGGAGATTTGTAGCGACGACGACAACAGCAACAACAATAACAACAACAATAATAATAATAATAATAATAATAATAATAATAATAATAATAATAATAATAATAATAATAATAACGTTTATTTATACAGCGCATTTTCATATACATGCTCAAAGCGCTTTACAGGCATGAAAGACATGAAACATATAAATAATGCCAAACACAAGTAAAGCAAAATCAGGCACAGTACACATACAATGCATAAGCACACAAGTAGACCAAGCCCAAAGCAACACACCACAGCAACAACTTGACACAGGCGAAACCAATAAACCAATAAGACACGGCACACGGCGAAACCAATAAACTGATCACTTTTTGGAGGTGGGTGGGACTGAAATTCCATTTCAAAAGTCTGTTAGGGATCTGGGTGTTTTGATTGACTCAACACTCTCAATGCATGAACAAATCAGTCAGATCTCCCGCTCCTGCAACTTCCAACTGAGAAAGATCTCCTCTGTCCGTAGCTTTCTCACACAAGAGGCTGTCATTCAGCTTGTCACTTCCCTCATTCTAAGCCGTCTCGACTACTGCAACTCCCTGCTTGCAGGACTACCATCCAAACAAATCTCTCGCCTTCAGCGGGTTCAAAACAACGCTGCCCGTCTCATCTTCAGAAAATCCAAGAGGACACATGTTACCCCTCTTTTCATGAAACTCCACTGGCTTCCTGTTGAGTACAGGATCCAGTACAAACTCGCCACTCTCGCCTTCCGTTGCTTTGACGGAACTCTGCCGCCCTATCTCTCATCTCTTCTTCAGATCTACCAACCCTCTCGCTCTCTCCGCTCAGGCTCTGAAAAACTTCTCTGCAAACCTAAAACCACCACCAAATCCTTTGGCCAGAGATCCTTTCACTTTCAAGCACCTTCTGTCTGGAATGCTCTGCCGTCATCTCTCCGTGGCATCACTTCTCTTCCTTCCTTCAAATCTAACCTCAAGACCCATTTTTTCCGTAAAGCTTTTTCTGTTTAGTGCCCCTAGGGCCTGACTGCTTCCTGAGAACCGTTAGCATTGTACATATCTGTATAAACTGTTTGTTTTGTTTTGTGTGTTTTTTTCGTCTGTATGAATGTTGACTGAATGTCTGGTTTGTGTTGCTGTGTTGTTTTATATCATCTGCTTTTCATCTTTGTTTCTCTTACCTTGATGTATATTACTTTCATTTACATTCCTATTGTGTGTTTTTTGATTTCTATTTTCTTTTCTTCTTTTTTTTTAAATAGGCGCTTTGAGTCTCACTGTGTGGGAGTATTGCGCGTTATAAGAGTGATCTATTATTAACCAATAAGACATCGACACACAAACCAAACAATAACAGGACCAACCACAGGCCCCCATATAAAGCACGGAACGGATGAAAGCCCATCGCGTATGGCACAAATACGCAGAAAGACAACACTCCGTACAAGACGATGTAACTGAAACAATGAAGTCATACACACAAAGCACAGTACACACGAGCAACCAGCAACGAACATGGCAAAAACAACAGTGACTGTTGCAGTCATTACGACGACGCCGCGACCACAGCGGCACCACCATGGGAGACATGTCATTTCTCTTTGCTTTTGTCAAATGCATGTATGGATTTTCTATTAGGATTGCTATTGTCGTGGACAAGTAGCTGTCTCGGGGGTTCTGCAGCTGAAGTTCCTCCATTTGAAGCATCACTGAAATATAATTGGGTTTCATGAAGACAAGATACAAGTCTTTAGACACCACAGAATTGATAGTCGTATCGTTCTAAATTTATTACGAGATATTCTGTTCATATTTTGTATCGAGAACAAAACTGAGTTGTTTGAGAGAAAAACATATTTGGAATGAATGAAAATATCCAGGTTGGTAAAATGGATAATATTTGTGTAATACATTAATTAACATTCCCCCTGCCATGATGTAAACGAGCTCGTTTTGCCTGGCGAAAATACGGTTCAAATAAAGCAAAATCACTGCCCACAGGTGAAAGTAGAGAATTGAATCAGACGACCGAAAGCGTGAGTACACTCGATCGCAGCAACACGAGTGGAGCGATCGTTCGATCGACCGACCTTGCTCCGCACACCTTGTGGACGCTCGGCTTGTCCGCCATGACAGTCGTGTGCAGGCTTCACACTGCTTCAGTGGGATGCTCCGGTGCTGTGGTCATTGTTAAAAGCACCATGACCACAAGTACGAAGCTCTAACATGATGTTCACTTTCGTGTTAGGAACGGCGCTCGTTCAAGGAAATACACTGAACATGCGATAATTTTGCAAGAATGCTGAAGCCGCGTCGATTGCTTATGAAGAACAGTTGCGATTTATTGACTTTTAGGTGTACACTTAGATTGTGTGCAAAGGTGATAAATTGTCTAGATTTACCAGCATATATCGCGGAGTCGTCCTTACCTCATTTACATTACACAGCATACGCTTTTTTTAATCAGAGGCTACAAAAAGCATGTACTATCTAGCTGGCCTTAGACGATTTTGTCATTGAGCTTTAAAACAAATGGTGTGCGTAGATTAAATTATATTTGAGGTTGCTTTGTACTGTTCCTACATCCACCCATTACCCACCTGAACACACACACACACACGCGCGCGCGCGCGCACACACACGCACACACGCACGCGCACACACGTGCAGACACACACACATACACACTCTTTTCTACACACATACACACGCACGCACACACGCACACGCACGCACGCACACGCACGCACATGCACACACGCACGCACACGCACACACACGCACGTACACGCACACAAACACACACACACACGCGACACGCACGCACGCACATACATACTCACGCACACGCTCGCGCGCGCACACATACACACGCGCGCGCGCACACATGCACACACACACGCAAGCATGCACACACACACACACACTGCACGTACGAGCACAAACGTATACATTGTCTCCACTCCGTTCTGACTATTCTAAGCATGCTAACGTTAAAAATGAGTAATCATTAAGAAGACATAGTCTCTATGCATAATCTGCACGCTGGTTTTTTTCTGAGAAGAAGTTTGTGGAAGAAACATGTTAACTGTCGGGTAGGCGCGTTCGTACCAAAAGTTTATTGTTCGATAGGTAGCCTAGTTTCCATTTCCGTCCATTTGGAATTTAGTTTCACCGAGAGAGGTGTTGGAAACACTTGCTATACCAAATCTCTCTACGGTCTCAGCTGGTCGGACCTTTGGAGTTCAGGAATGGATGTTGAATGAGAATGACTTGCACTGTTTTCACATACAAGTAACGACGTCCTATCGTTTTTGCAGTGTAAAATAATCAGGCAGCATCCTTCTAAAACATTATAAACAACATCGTATTCACATCCTAACTGCTGTGAACTGATATTACAATCAATGCTTTGATGTTTAATGAATTGTTTTCATCCATACTTTGATCTCGAAACTCTTCACGTTCCTTTCTAGGCAGTTGAGCACCTCATCGACCTTGCACAGACACCTCAGAGTAAAGCTGCAGTCAAGCAGATGAGATGCTGAGACAACTAGTAGGGTTGATCCTCTCCAAAACAACGCTCACTTACGTCCCTCTCGATGGTTGGTCTCTCAGCAGCGTCTCTTCTCTGGTAAAAAAATCTTCGTTTGTCACAAAACTTTGCGTTCTCCTGCACGCCTTCGAAGACGTATATCTTGGGCAATGTGGAGTAGCAATAGGGCCAGATGAGGCTTTCCCAGAAGCAATCCTATCACAGCATACGCAATCCTCTCGTGGAACCAGAGACGCATTTCCTTTTGAAATGTATATTTAAGCTGTCCATAGACGAGCGCTCATGGTGAGCGCCTGCTTGGACAGGCTCAGTTAACCCTGTTCTTTATTGTCAAATAAACCTTCGCTAATATTCACCAAGTCTTGGCAACTTATCTATTGGCAAATATTCGGCAAATATTCGGCAAAATTTCGGCCACTTTTGTCTTAGATTCTTAATAGCTTGACGAAACCATGCCAAGATCTCGCAAACAAAATACATTTGCAATATGACGTATATCGGCATCATGCCCATACCGTAAGTGTGCAATGGCTGTAAATGTAAACGAAGCGACATATTTTTCCGCCATTGTGCGCTGAGGGGGATCTCACAAATATCTCGCACCAATAGCTATTGGCATTACATGTCGAGCCAGTATCCCAAGTCTTGGCAAATATATGCCAAGTCTTGGCGAAAACCAATTAAAAACCGGAACACTTGACCAAATATTCATCGAATGTATCCCAAGACCCGGCAAATTTCGACCGAATACTTGGCCAGTATTAGCCAAGACTTGGCAAACACTAGTTAAAAACTGCCTTTAGGACAAAAGCTTATGTCTTCGCGAGTGCTTGCCGTGGGCTCTCATCTCTGAACATTTTGTTTAAACTTTCAAACAAAATGCGCCTTTGGTCCCGCGAGAGGATCGCAAATGATACGCTAGGATTGCTTCTGAAAGTCCTGCCTCGGATTTCTGCACAGTGCATTTGTTGTTGCTGTTGTTAATTTCGTCGTCGTCGTTGTTGTTGTACATCATTATTGCGATCATACTATGTGTTATTGCAATTACCCGATATAAAATATCCTCTTAGCATCAGAATTGTTTTGCCCAGATAAAAGCCATTTCCGTATAGACTACTGAGTAAACGTGAATTACTTCAAGCTTTGTCTGGAAATACAAAAATAAAGATTACCGCATTGCTTTTTATAGAAAACTTTATCTGCCATTTTACAAATGTCAGGGCTTCCGTCCCTTTAATAAAACAAAGAGAAAATAATAAAATGGTGTTGAAGAGGTTGCCAAAAGGATATTCAGACTTGGACTCTTCCCGTTTGCTTCCTAGAGTGTGTGGCGGAAATCTTAGGTGGGTTTGCATCAGCCTGCGTGGTGTAGTTTCATTCACAGCGGCTTTCGATGCCGTGTTGCCTTGGGCTGGTGACCTGTGTAAACCGACGCATGACGTAAGTGCACGTGTTTGTGTCTCTTCATAATCAAACTTCGGCTGGAATCGATCGAGCATGTTTCTTAAATGTTTCGCTGTCAACCCAAAGAAATACCCTAGAGATAGTATAAACCTGAGTCGAATGCACACATCTTTTCAGCAGATTAGGCAGGTGGGGATTTTGTTTCTACTCGACCCTGACTAGGGTTGTCCACGGACAATTCAGAGTGAAGACAGAAGCGTACTTACAACATAAGTGTTGTAGAAGGGCAGTTAGTGCGTACTCTTTCTCTGTAATTGTTTTGATAATATGAATAACTTCATATTATTATTTAATGTTAAAAGATATATTCATCCTGTAAGGTGGAGGGAACGATGTTGTAATTTTTATGAAACACAGGACGTAAATTTAGATAAGAAGCAGTGCTCTTTGATTTCTGTAGATAAATATTTCTGCAGATATCCTGACAAATATCAGTCATGATTTTTATACATGTTTTGCATCATGGTGACGTTCATGTGAACACTGCGTGCGTATTTTGCGTGAGTAAACACGGACAAGAGCGCGAGAGGGGTAAACTGGTAGGCAAATTTCTAGCCCAGATTTTGTTTTCATTTGTCCAATAATCATCATTATTATCATCACCACTACCACTACAAAGATGGCGACCACCACCACCACCACCAGACAAGTCCGTATTGTTACTCGCAACGCAGAGCAAACGCATAAGAAGTTACTTGCCGCGTATATTTCACCCTCAGTCAAAGACCAATGTGACTGCATCAAAACATTGCCGATCTCCAAGGACCCAAGCTCCGTAGCTTACTTTGCTGCTGTGGCGTTTGGACGCTGGCGAAAGGGTCTCGGGTTTGCTTCTTCCCCGACGCTTCCAGAATTCTTTTATATCCTGGCATTGAAAACGCATGTCTCTCATCACGATTAAATCCATACTTCAAGTATACAAGCTTTATTATACAAGCTTTGTCATGTCACCCTGGGTTGGGATAAGGCAATCAGGACACAATGTGTCAAATTACGCACATACTTAATTTATCTATAGAACCGTTCCTGGGGTTCTGTTAGAGACAGCCGTTACCGAAACCTGTCAGCTTCTAGACCGCAGGGCCGGTGTGCAGGAGCGCATTAACTTTCTCGATGCGAGGTCTGCTGCAAATGTTTCAAGCCCCCAACTCGTCTCGGTCTACGAAAATATGATCTGATCAGTCTATTTTATACTGCCCAATAACAAAGCTTACTCGACAGTATCACTAAAGCGGACAGTAAAAGGGGACGTTCCTTCCGATGCCTCTGTTGCCTAGTCTGGGCGGAAATTGAATGCAAGGAAGGCTGAAGGAATTCTGATATTGCAAAGCATAGCTTCTTTACTCACTGCCTGCAAACTGTACAGGCGTTTTGCAAAAAACAAGTTGGCTCTTCAAGGGACCTTTTGTTGCATTCTTCCAGCGATTGCTTTGATGCTTTTCACTCCCAAGAGATTTCCACAAAAGGCGCAATACAAGAATCTGCAGCATACTGATTAAATATGGTGCGAAACTTCTTACAAGAATATACTCCACACTGACTTCATGTCGTCCCCGTCATGAACTCGATTAGTCCCTTCACGTTCAACACAGACTTCCTGGGCAAAGTAGCTTCAGCTGGCACTATTGCACTTGAAACACTATATTACGACCATCATCACAGAGGCAACAGTACATGTACCAGTAAAACTGGCTGTATTCAGCACCACTGCTTGGGTTTAGGACAAATGGCTGACATGAAAGTCACACAGCGTGCAACTTTATCTGCATTGGACGAAGGCGACGATGTGCAGGCTATTAGTAAATATCATCAACTGCACTGCACGCTGACTCTAACAAACTGTCACAGATGAATGCCACCTTGAGGTGCAGTTGTGCTGAACAACTCTAACAAGAATACAATCGTCAACTTGTGAAGGACAGACCACTGTTTAATGGCCACTCTTCTTCTTCGTGACTGCTGCCTGAAGTTCACGCTTTACTGCTGGTCTTCCGTCATTGCTACGATGCTGCGCTTGAAGGGCACCCATGAGATGTGTTTTCCCACTTAAACATTACCAAGCTTTAACGAAAAAAAAGTTTATAGAGATTACTACATATCGACACTTCCTGTAAAAGCCATGTCTTTTGTGTTTGCGTAATCTGATACAGAAACCATGACGTATTATCTTTATCTATTGTTGTATAAACTCGGCCATCTGCAAGGACTTGTCGACTCCCAAAGCAATTTTCTTTAGTACCCCTGCTGAAGAATCACTTACCTGCATGGTATTCTGCCGTAATCACTTGCTAGATTTATTAATATTGGTACGTAAATCCGGCACAAGAAGTCAAAACAAGCTTTCCGTTTTACCCTCGGTTCGTTCGTTATTTAGCAAAATAACTCATAAAGTTAAACACGGATCATGATGAAAGTTGGTGGAATGTTGTGATGAATCGAATGTGCCGAATGGTGTGCGCGTGATTTTGTTTGATTGTGATTAATTTTAGCATGAGTTGGTGACGAGTGGCTGAGGAGTGTTCAAATGTGAGCGAAGGATCCGATTGATTGTATATTTGTCGAGTGAAAGCGGTGTGCGACACTAGAGCGAATGAACCCCAGGGCGAAGGGTGAGTGGTGATTTTATCCGTTATCATTCTATATTGTAAATACCGCGTATGTGTGATGATTGATAGTGAAGGAACGGATGAGTTTGTGTTGTTTTCAGGGTTCTTCTGCATGGTGACGTCGCAGAAATCCAAACTGAGGCTCGGAGCTCTACTGGCGGGGGCCGGTGTGGAGATTGTCGGCGGGGGCCAGAGATACTATAGTATATATAGTGTCTCTGGCGGGGGCCGCTTGGTCACTTGTAGAGCAATTGTCGGGCCGCGGCGGTAGTGCCTTGTGCCTTTGTGTTGACGAGGCTGTTGAGTGTGTACCGGCTGCAGTGGTGTTAATATACTCCATTTATACTGGTGTTTGTGTCCTTTTTCTTTTGTTTTCATTGTGCGGGCTAGGCTGACCTTAGGCCCAGTTAGCTCGGTCAGTAACAAATGTCAGGAGTTTATCCAAGTAACAATTCATTAAATTGTGGAAGTTATCTGTTATCACGTTGTGGAATTACGGCCTTAAGCGATACATGTTATCCCAAATAACGAAGTAGATGACGTCAAACTATTTATGGCATCGTCGCATGCGTTCTGCACTCAGAAATCGCTTTCACCAGTCTCAGCCACTAAAGTGAACTAAAGGTTTGTTCAGGAGTACAAAGCGCTGATGAGCGCTTAATATTGGCAATTGAGCGCTCTTCGCCTCTCCGGAACACACATATTTTGTGCAGCGCTTCACTTGTTAAAGGGGAGGTAAATCTGCTGCGCCCCATGTTGTGTTGATAGACGCTAAGAAAGTGTTTTATTTGCCACAGACATCGTTTATGCACGTTTAAATGTATTATACATGAATAAAGTCCACTACTGTGTCATCCTTACTTGCCATTACTCGCGCAAACTGGGCGCTTGGGGCAAATAAAGCCCGTTCCAGTCTCAAAATGATGTTTCTGAGGGTTATTTTACGCATCGATGGCCAGTCGAAGACGCCATTTTGAAAATGATTAAAAATCGTATGAATCACCTCGGATCGGTGATGCAGAGCGCTGCTCAGCGCTGAGTGAATCACGCCCCAAAACGTGCTGTTCAGGAGTGAATCACATGCAGCGCTGTGCAGCGCTTTGCATCGCTGCGCCTTCTGAACAAGCCTTTAGTCTTCTTAGCCACATGCCTGGCTAGCAGAACATCCTTCCTGGATTAAGTATACAGGTCATGGAAGTAGTTCTGGTTTCCTTCGTGGACATTTGCGCTCTCAGATTGCTCAGTAGTTTTCAACAATGGTAGATTTGCAACAACAAACAAATGTCACACCGAGGCAGAGTCTAATCTCAAATGAGTTCAACTGTTTTCAGGTTGATAAGCGGCGTATGCGTGTGTATATGTGATTGGTATGTGTAGTGTACTGCATTGTAATGGGAATTTATTGATCAATAGTTCTCTCCAAACAATTTGCATACATTCTTAATTTATATTTTCCAACCCACTCTATCCCAAAGCTTGTAGAACGAATCGCCCATATGCTCACAAAAGGTATTATGTTTTGGGGAATGATCTGTTGCTACCGCGTAAGATCAAAACTTTCAATATTCTACTGACATTTAAAAAAGCGAGTCTCACGCAACGATATATTGAAACAGAGCGTTTGCTTCATAACGTTATGATTGTGAAGACCCCAAAGAGAAATTTGGCGTGCAATATCCGTAGCTCTGCATATTCATTTTCCCTCTGATGTCAGCGAAAGCCATCTCCGTTAACCCACTCCTCTGCTTATCCACTCCTCTGTTTATAACTGGCACCCGTTGCCCGTACGCAAGAACGAGAGCAAGATCCTACGGGCGGCTCTGCGCATGCCCAGTGGCGACGGAAGCGCCTGACAGACACAACCCCCCAGATTAGCGAGCACAGACAGCGTTGGCGAGTTGTGTGTACAGAGATCTCCTGCAATGCAGTCGCCCTCCCTGGCTCTGTGCATGATGTTGCTTGGAGTTGCCATGCTAGGTAAGAGTAGCGTCCTAGAAAACCTTCCTTCACCGAGAGGTGCTTTAAGTCTGTGTGTGTGTGTGTGTGTGTGTGTGTGTGTGTGTGTGTGCGTGTATGTTCGCGCGCGCGCGCGTATGTGTGACCTTGTGTGTGTGAGGCTGTGTGTGAGGGTGGGGGGGTTGTTCGTGCTTGCGTGTAAATCGCCAAAGTTGTTGGTTGTAAGAAACGCGTTGCATACTGTTGCGCCTTGTTTGTGAAGAATTGTTATTTTGATGGTCTTTTGAAACCTTTATCCATTTACGTGGTCATAACTTTTATTGGAAACTATGTTGTTCAACAACAAGTTCAAACATCTAATGATATGTTGAAAACATCAACCTAATGTTTCAAAAAGACCTTTATTTAAACGTTACAGTGCGTGCAAACTTACGCTATTAAATTGAAACAGGGCCGATGTGCAGGGATACATTCAGTATATACATGTAATTACCGTTCGTTACCAAAATAACAGATCTTCTGGCGTCGGTTCGTGACGTTTGGCTTAGTTTGTTGATCAATACAGTGATGTAGTGACATCGTATAAAAGGCGGGATTGTTGATACAGTGATGTAGTGACATCGTATAAAAGGCGGGATAGTTGATACAGTGATGTAGTGACATCGTATAAATGGCGGGATTGTTGATACAGTGATGTAGAGAGTGATGTAGTGACATTATATTGAACGCGGGATTGTTGATACAGTGGTGTAGTGACATCGTACAAAAGGCGGTATTGTTGATACAGGGATGTAGTGACATCGTACAAAAGGCGGTATTGTTGATACAGTGATGTAGTGACATCGTATAAAAAGGCGGGATTGTTGATACAGTGATGTAGTGACATCGTATAAAAAGGCGGGATTGTTGATACAGTGATGTAGTGACATCGTATAAAAAGGCGGGATTGTTGATACAGTGATGTAGTGACATCGTACAAAAGGCGGGATTGTTGATACAGTGATGTACTGACATCGTATAAAAAGGCGGGATTGTTGATACAGTGATGTAGTGACATCGTATAAAAAGGCGGGATTGTTGATACAGGGATGTAGTGACATCGTATAAAAAGGCGGGATTGTTGATACAGTGATGTAGTGACATCGTATAAAAAGGCGGGATTGTTGATACAGTGATGTAGTGACATCGTATAAAAAGGCGGGATTGTTGATACAGTGATGTAGTGACATCGTACAAAAGGCGGGATTGTTGATACAGTGATGTAGTGACATCGTACAAAAGGCGGGATTGTTGATACAGTGATGTACTGACATCGTATAGAGCGCGGGAGGCGTGCGAGGAAGCATTTACAAAGGCTGACAGGCGCAAAAATGTTCACCATTCATTTACTGAGTGATTAATTCTGCACCATGCTGTAATAGTAAAGCCCATTTCTCCGTCACGAAACGCTGTTTTTCGCAGGGCACGCTTGTCACGGCTGCATCCATCTCCTTGAGGGATGCGCGGAATCCTACGACACCAGAAATGCCAACATCTTCTGCCGGTGAGTTCCACTGTCAAGCAGTGTCTTTTGCTGTGCTTTCAGGTTTGCACTCCCAAGACACTTTACCACACAGTACTTGCAGAAAATCTAAGCAGTCTCAGCCATTCTTGTCAAGAGTGTGCGAGTATTTCATGATAAGATGCCCATGCATCGTCATCCAATAGGGGATGTGGGAGTGAGCCTTCTCGTATGTACTTTGTGCATCGGTTTCTTGTGGATAAGTCGACGTCCGAGGCGTATGGGCAGACAGGCAGAGAAACTTGAAGGAACGCCACAGAACAAAGAAAGTGTGGAGTGCCAGCAGGAGATGAACTGAGCAGTTGTGAATCGATGGCACGCACATGTACTGTTGACCCTTGCAGTCATTCATCCATTCTTTCATATATTCATACACTTATTTGTCGTTTCCTATGTGTTTTTGTGTGTGTTTTTAATTGTGTGTTTTTTTTAATGTCTTCAGTCAGAATTTTTTTTGTTTAACTGAGAGAGGACCTTTACACAACGGCAATTTCGACGCATTGTCTTGAGCTATCCAGTTCATTTCCCGTCAGTTCTCTTGATGGGAAGAAGACAAGAGTGGAGATGAAGGATCAATAGGTAACGACTATGGAAACGTCGACTCGCACGCAAAATATTTCGTGACTGCTGCGCTTCTTGCACACATACGTGTACGCACATGCCAAGTATTGATCCGTTATTCCTGGTCTGTCTATCGCCGTGGCGCAAACAGTGCACACTGGTCTTGCCTGGTAATTCCCCATGAAATATTTACTGAAGGGAGGGAGCATTCTCAGTGCAGTGTTGTACACAGCTTCATTCCGCACAGCAGATGTGTGCACGATTTGCATTTGTGAAAATGCCTGACGTAAACATCGTTCAATCGTGGCATTTTTCAAGACCGTTTCCATAGGTCCGTATTTCTATGTCAGCCAGTCACACGATCCCGGAACTCAACCACGGGGACTAGCTAACAGATACAGTTTATTCTTGCAGCTTGGGAAACAACACCATACTGTTGGACCGTTATCTATGTCAAGACAGCACTGCAAGTGTCAACAGGAAGACGTTTCACGTAGAAGGCTCTTTGCACGTAGAACATATGCAAACTATCAAACAAGATGTTTCCGTTTGACAAATTTCGTGCAAGAAACCTGTAGCAAACTACATTTATAAGACTGAAGACAGCATATGGTCTAAATTGACAGAACATTAAGAATTCAAATATGCTCGGGGTTTACGTTCAGAACAAAATCGCCACGATTTTATTTATTGTTCCAGGCGCAAAACAATCAAAGACAGATGTCTTAAAGATAGAGAGAGAGATAGAGAGAGAGAAAGATAGAGAAAGAGAGAAAGAGAGAGAGAAAGAGAGAGAAAAAGAGAGAGAGAAAGATAGAGAGAAAGAAAGAGAGAGAAACGAAGTATCCCTTTCAGCATGTATGCATTTAACGGCGCTAAATAAGGCAATCCTGATAGTTGCCTTTCCCGGGCTTATGCTTGAGCAAAGATGACGTAGAGGGGAAATTAACATCAAAAGGGGGAGAGGGCGGGTAGGGGGATGGGGTAGGGGGTGGGGGATGAGGGCAAACAGATACGAAGACTATCAATAATCCCTTGAGGTAATTTGTCTTTAAACAATGTTGCGCTACAGTGTTCAATATTGGCACACATAGATTTCTCCATGTTTGATCTGACTGAAGCATTGACGTCTGGCTCTGATTTTCATTTGATCCTTTTTTGAGAGCTGGTGTTTGTCTGCGTATGATTATGTCTTGTTTGCTTTTCAGCATGTCGTTTTCTCGAAACCTATAAATAAATGCATGGAGTACTGTGCACATTATCCTTGTGCATGATGGCCTTTTCATAGGGCAGATAAACAGATAATTGCCGATTGCTTTGCACACGCTGCAAAAGTGAAAGTGTCGTATATAAAGCGCGTGTGCGCGCGCACACACATACACAGAGTTGTTGTTATGGTAATCCGCCCAGCCCTACTTCTTTCTTGGCGACCCTCAACCTTTTCCAATCGTAGAAAGAAATCTAAAATAAACAACAAACAATATGTTATCCCATTTGTTCTAAAGGCACTTTTAAATAAAAATAGTTCGTTACGCGAAATATGAATTTTGAGTTATGTTCAGATTAATCGACTCTACGAAGTACATTTCTGAAAACGCACATGCACACACTCGCGCGCGTGCTCGCTCGCGCCCCATGTTTGGAGTGCCATGTCACTTAAACCACAAACTTTTTTTTTCCTATTCACAGACACAAAACTGGTGAGGGGTGTGGGTGGGGTGTGGGTGGGGTGGGTTGGGGGTGGGGTGGGGTGGGGGTGGGGTGGGGTGGGGTTTCTTTTACTTCAGTGCGACTCGTTCAATCGCCAAGACGATAAAGTGAATTTTCTAGAAAAATGACTATAAGGGTGAAAGTAAAAAGATCTTCCGTACGACCGGAGATATGAACAGCTGCAATTCTGCAGGATGTGAAAGCAACACATAGATTACGATAGCGAAGGGAATTTTTTTAATGACTATTATTTTCCGATAGGTGCGTGTTAAATAATGCATGCATCGCCCATTGCTGTATGTAGTTGCATTGTGTGTCTTTTTATTTGCAATTGCGGGGTGTAACAGTGAACACTTCGATTGAGTCATGGGAAATATACGATGGCTCGTTATGGTGAACATTTTGCGATGACTCATGATGTGTAATGTGGTCATTCAGAGTTCAAAAACATATTTTATATGTTACTTATCCAATTGCTCTCCAAAACAAAAGGTTATCACAGGGAATAGGCTTGACTGTAGCCGCTAACTCTTGTACAAGTCCGGCGTCCAGGAAGTGTCGCCGAAAGTTGAGTCTTGAAATCCTTCATTTCACCTGGCTTGACTAAGAGTCACACAAGACCATATTGCTTATTTGAGGTTTGTGCTTGCAGGAACCAAGACAAGACCATCGCTTGTCTGAGAAGGATTGGCTGCGAGCCTGGCTACGAATTCAACAGAGAGGAGCTCGTTGTCCAAGCCAACATACGCAAAGAAAGCCATGGCTGCAGTAAGAATCACAATATTTGTTTTCCACCCATACATCTGTTTCAAGTCAAACGCGTTTAACATGTCCCTGGCTTCAAACGTCCAGTCTCATGAGTGTGTCAGACGAGTTTGTACTTTGCAGCGGTTTCATACTTAAAAACAATAACAGTAGGCAATCGATAGATGTTGTGGTCGTAACGACACAGACACCGGCAGCGTGAAGGAGCATGACGTGACGGAGCATGGCGTGAAGGGCATGACGTGAAAGAGCATGGCGTGAAGGGCATGACGTGAAAGAGCATGGCGTGAAGGGCATGACGTGAAGGGCATGACGTGAAGGAGCATGACGTGAAGGGCATGACGTGAAGGAGCATGACGTGAAGGAGCATGGCGTGAAGGGGCATGACGTGAAAGAGCATGCCGTGAAGGGCATGACGTGAAGGAGCATGACGTGAAGGAGCTTGACGTGAAAGAGCATGCCGTGAAGGGCATGACGTGAAGGAGCATGACGTGACGGAGCATGGCGTGAAGGGCATGACGTGAAGGGGCATGACGTGAAGGAGCATGACGTGAAGGGCATGACGTGACGGAGCATGGCGTGAAGGGCATGACGTGAAGGAGCATGACGTGAAGGAGCATGGCGTGACGGAGCATGGCGTAAAGGGCATGACGTGAAGGAGCTTGGCGTGAAGGGGCATGACGTGAAGGAGCATGACGCGCAGGAGCATGACGTGCAGGAGCATGACGTGAAAGAGCATGGCGTGAAGGGCATGACGTGAAGGAGCATGACGTGAAGGAGCTTGGCGTGAAGGGGCATGACGTGAAGGAGCATGACGTGAAGGAGCTTGACGTGAAGGAGCATGACGTGAAAGAGCATGACGTGAAGGAGCATGACGTGAAGGAGCTTGGCGTGAAGGGGCATGACGTGAAGGAGCATGACGTGAAGGGCATGACGTGAAGGAGCATGACGTGAAGGAGCTTGGCGTGAAGGGGCATGACGTGAAGGAGCATGACGTGAAGGGCATGACGTGAAGGAGCATGACGTGAAGGAGCATGACGTGAAGGGCATGACGTGAAGGAGTATGACGTGAAGGAGCTTGGCGTGAAGGAGCTTGGCGTGAAGGGGCATGACGTGAAGGAGCTTGACGTGAAGGAGTATGACGTGACCATGACGTTAGCATGACGTGAGCTTGACGTGAAGGAGCTTGACGTGAAGGAGCATGAGGTGAAGGAGTATGACGTGACCATGACGTTAGCATGACGTGAAGGGGCATGGCGTGAAGGGGCATGACGTGAAGGCGCTTGACGTGAAGGAGTATGACGTGACCATGACGTTAGCATGACGTGAGCTTGACGTGAAGAAGCTTGACGTGAAGGAGCATGAGGTGAAGGAGTATGACGTGACCATGACGTTAGCATGACGTGAGCTTGACGTGAAGGAGCATGACGTGAAGGAGCTTGACGTGAAGGAGTATGACGTGACCATGACGTTAGCATGACGTGAGCTTGACGTGAAGGAGCATGACGTGAAGGAGCATGAGGTGAAGGAGTATGACGTGACCATGACGTTAGCATGACGTGAGCTTGACGTGAAGAAGCTTGACGTGAAGGAGCTTGACGTGAAGGAGCATGACGTGAAGGAGCATGACGTGAAGGAGCATGGCGTGAAGGAGCATGACGTGAAAGAGCTTGACGTGAAGGAGCATGGTGTGAAGGGCATGACGTGGAGGAGCATGACGTGAAGGAGCTTGACGTGAAGGAGCATGACGTGAAGGAGCATGACGTGAAGGAGCTTGACGTGAAGGAACATGACGAAAAGAAGCATGACGTGAAGGAGCATGACATGATGGAGCATGACGTGAAGGAGCATGACGTGAAGGAGCATGACGTGAAGGAGCATGACGTGAAGGAGCATGACGTGAAGGAGCATGACATGAAGGAGCATGACGTGAAGAAGCTTGACGTCGAGCATGACATGAAGGAGCATGACTCGAATTTGACGTGCAGGAGCATGACGTGAAGGAACATGACGTGAAATGGCACGACGTGAAGGAGCATGACGTGAAGGAGTATAACGTGAAGGAGCTTGACGTGAAGGAGTATGACGTGAAGGAGCATGACGTGAAGGAGCATAACGTGAAGGAGCATGACGTGCAGGAGCATGGCGTGAAGGAGCATGACGTGAAGGAGCTTGACGTGAAGGGGCATGACGTGAAAGAGCTTGACGTGAAGGAGCATGACGTGAAGGAGCATGACGTGCAGGAGCATGGCGTGAAGGGGCATGACGTGAAGGAGCATGACGTGAAGGAGCTTGACGTGAAGGAGCACGACGTGCAGGAGCATGACGTGCAGGAGCATGACGTGAAGAAGCATGACGTGAAGGAGCATGACGTGAAGAAGCATGGCGTGAAGGAGCTTGACGTGAAGGAGCATGACATGAAGGAGCATGACGTAAAGGAGCATGACGTGAAGGAGCAGGGAATGTTCATAGCACAATTGTGGTTGGAGACATGTGGTTGTGTGGTAGCGCTGGGAATGGTATGGTGGGAGGAGGCAAAGAGTCAGTATCATCATCATCGTCGTCGTCGCCGTCATCATCATTTTTAGTATCATTATTATCATTAGCAGCAGCAGTATCGTCGTCGTCATCATCATCATTATCATCACCATCACCAGTAGAAGCAAAGAAAACAGTAGCAATGAAACAAGGCCGATAGCAGAAACAACATCAATTGTGAACATTGATAAATACTATTAGTTTAATTAAGAAATGTAATCAGTGGGAAAAAGAAACATCATTTGCAATTGCAAATTTCTCCCCCTAAGATGAAGCATATTTGGTTGACGTACTTTTCGGCAGTGATCGTGACCACCTAAGAGTAAGATATTGTTGTGTCTCTAGCAGTTTGTTTTTGTTACAAAATTATTTTTTGTGATACATATGAGAGAAAAATTGGTTAGATGGGGTTTGGAAAGGCTTTCACAGACGATCCACACCAGTAGACTTGTCCGAGGAGAGTTGTGTGGTAAAGATAACCAAGATGGCGGGAAACACAAGCTAGGAGGCCACAGCATATGTCTGGCAAGCGATCTTGGTCTGTTATCTGCAGAGAATTCGCAATGATTCACACACACGATGACAAATTAAAACGAAGATTCGGGGGTGGGGGGTGGAGTGGGGGTGGGGGGTGGAGTGGGGGTGGGGGGTGGAGTGGGGGTGGGGGGTGGGGGGTGGGTTAAAAATTGCAGCCAATCAGAAGTGGCCCGGCTGCTTGTGCAGCGCACCAGTTTAGCTGTCTTTCTTATACCTTTTTCCTCACACGAGTCCACTAGTGTGGCTCGTATCTGGAGCCTTTTTCTAAATTTGAAATCATTGAAAGGGCTACGTTGGCAGCTACGCAAATAAAAAGGTAGTATTTACTTTATTAATGATTCTTTTTATTTCGTAGCCCATATACCTTTGTGTTGATATTTGGGGCTCAACCCTACGATGGTATTGATAGCTCTGTAGAACGCATGACGTGTGTATAAGATTCTGGTCTGATTTTTAACAGTTACAAATGCAGCATCAGAAGACGATGAAACCAGTTTTAGAAATAGTTCACAACTTGTTATCCTTGATTCTGTGACTTATACATTATGACTCCCTTTTTATAGTGAGTGTAGACTGCCCGACTCTATGATTGTTCGGTTGAGTCTACATGTAGACTCGTTTCAAATAACAGTATGCAATCAAATATCGGTTTTTTTTCTCTACAGACAGCCATGGTGTGCGACAAGGAGCAGCGGTTTTCCCTGTGCTGGCTGCAGTGCTGATCTCTATGGCCATCAGCAGGCAAGCCTGAGCAGCTGACAAAGATGTATGAAGAGCATGCTTATTCCGAGGAATGCATTCGTCCACCATGGCAGGTCATACAACGAGCAAATATTGACAAGAGTAATGCAATGTCCTTACTGCAAGGAGAAACACACCTACTCGAGAATCAATATCGGCCACTGTGATAATATTTTTATGCGTACCCAAACACCGTTGTAACACAGTGCTTTGTTGCATCTGACCTACATATAAATCTGGAGATTGCATGTCTTCTGAATTGGGAAAGGTTATGTCAATCCATTGACGTGATGTTATATGCCAGCTCAATCCATGGTAGATAACTCTTCTCTGCGGGAATGAAAACAGTTATTACTTCCCTTTATACCCTTTGCAGAATTTCACATAATGCATTGCAAACGCAATGGGAAGTAATAGGTGCCCCTGTTCACTACGTGGAGCATATATCACAAATAGGGAATACAAGGCATTCATTATGTAATGACGAATACATCTACACATTTCAACTCTGTGAAAACAGCTCAGTGTTCTCTCTGAACCACATTTGCGAAACCCACAGAAGCAGAGCAACATGCATATGAGCTTAAAGTTGTACTAAGTACTTTTCATCATTAAAAATAGAACCGTATTGTAATGGGTCTTGGTATCTTGAAATCTATTTTTAAACGGGCTGTTTCCTGTGGTAGTGGTACAGAAAGCTTCGGAGCAAGATTTTGATTGAAGCAAAAACACAAACCGAAGTCAAATGTTTCACAAAATCCGCGGAAATATATACTGGACTAGCCGGGATAAAAGGTGATTGAAATTTAGAAATGAGCAATCAAATACGAGCCTGACACACAGACATGCTTTAAAGCCCACACAACAACTACATGTACATGTATGTATCTACTCTCTCACTTTAGCTGTGCGGTTTCGCGATTGTGTGCTGGACTGTGCTCTTATCTTTGTCATGTAGACACCATACCTGTTTCACCTTATATTATATACAGTAAGACGAAAATGAGATAATAATTACTGTTACAGACAATGCTGCTAAGTAAAATTAAAAAAATATAACGACGTCAAGCTTCTGTCGAATAATTTACATGCATTAATCGCAGCTCGTAACAAATATTCAAGATTCCTCAATGAAAAGAAAATTTTCAGGGATTGATCTTGAGGATGCTTTGGCAATACATCAACTAATATTGCTCTCAGTGGAGACAGTCAGCGGTTGAGACAAACTTCCACTAGTGTTAAATTAAAAACAATTACATAATTGTTTTGTTTATGGAATTGACAGTGAGACTTGTTCATCAAGAAGACCATATCAGAGTAAAGTGACAGTTGTTTTGCTAATATGAGTTCTTAGAGCAGACAACGCTGAAGCAATTCGAACGGTGCTACATAAAGGGATTTTGTCAACTGCAAATCTATGATTATGCAGGTCGCTTCTTTTAACTCTCTCTCTCTCTCTCTCTCTCTCTCTCTCTCTCTCTCACTTTATCTCTCTTTCTGTCTCTATCTTTCTCTTTCTATCTATCTCTCTTTCTATCTCTATCTCTCTTCTATTAACTATCTCTCTTTCTCTCTCTCCCATCTCTCTAACTCCCTATGTCTCTGTCTCTCTCTGTGTTTATCTCTCTCTATCTCTCTAACTCCCTCTGTCTCTCTCTGTTTATCTCTCTTTCTTCTCCCTTCTCTCTCTTTCTCTCCCTCTCTCTCCCTCTCTTTATCTTTCTCTTTCTGTCTCTCTCTGTTTTATATATCTCTCTCTCTTTTTCTCTCTTTTTCTCTATCTCTATCTCTCTCACTCTCTCTCTACCTCTCCCTCTGTTTATCTCTCTCTCCTCCCTCTCTCTCACGCACGCACGCACGCGCGCACAACTACATGCGGACACACACATACACACATGCGAGCACACACACACAAGCACGCGTGCGTACGCACACACGCACACAGGCGAGCGCACCCACACATATCGTATATGTATGTATATATACAGTGGAACCTGCGAATAGCGACCCCTCTTGGGACCAAACCAAAAGGGGTGCTATTTCGAGGTAGGGTGTTATTTGGAGGTTCAACCATAATCATGATCAAAAACACATTTCAAAGCTCACACACATGCACATGTGTAGATAGAAAATAAAAGACATGAGAAAACAAACAGCAAGGGCAACAAAACAATGTTTAAAGGCATTCAATATTTTATTGTACACACTTCAAGTTAAAATGAGGATTAATTTGGCTAGTTTTGACTAAACTAAGGAGATCTGCATGTACATGTACATGTAGTCACTGATGTTCTTGTGATTGGCTTTGGATTTTTCTATAAGTCTAATCATGATCAAGAACACATTTCAAAGCACACACACATGCACATGTGTAGATAGAAAATAAAAGACATGAGAAACCTAACAGCTAGGGCAACAAAACCATTTTTAAAGGCATTCAATATTTTATTGTACACACTTCAAGTGAAAATGAGGATTAATTTGGCTAGTTTTGGCTAAACTAAGGAGATCTGCATGTAGTCACTGATGTTCTTCTGAGTGGCTTTGGATTTTTCTTTAAGTCTGATTTCTTCCACAGAACTTTTCAGTTTCATGGCCTGTGACACATCATCATTGTCACCTTTGACAGTGACAAAGGCAAGCAGCCTTTTCACTTGCTCTAGAGCAGGCTCATCGGCTGCAAAGGTTATTTTTAGATTGCCTGACCCACTTCTGACCCCAGCATTGTATACATGTCAGCGCGGCTCAACTAAACCGACCTCTGGGAACGGCCGTGTGGTGCAGACACTTCGCGAAATGCCGCCCCAGGGAAGAGAGAGTCGCTATTCGCAAGTAAAAACAGCGATCGGGACCGGCAAGGGGGGGTCGTTATTCGCAATAGCGAGGTTAGTCGCTATTTAGAGGTAATTTTCTTAAGAAATCGATCCGTGCCGGCTCTGACCAGCCGCTATTGCGAGGGTAGTCGCTATTTAGAGGGTCGCTATTCGCAGGTCCCACTGTATATATATATATATATATATATATATATATATATGAAATAAGGGGTTCTGTTGGTGTGGGCCTAGGCGCAGGGTGGGGCTATAGAGAGACGTTTGGACTTCTCTCTACCCCTTCAGCAGGACCGACCCCGGGTTCCTTTCACGCCAGTAAGCATGAGGGCGTGTGTGGTCGAGCTGGTCAGGCTGGCAGGAAGTGTAGAGGCTGTGTGCCTCTCTCCCTTCACTCCTCCATGTGGTCAGTATGACAAGCAAGGCTGGGCGTCAAATTTCTTCGTCTTTATTCATGGTGACGAGACAGTGTAGTACAGGCATAATAGTCGTCCACCTGGGCTGACCTTCCCGTGACCTCTGGCTCTGCCGTGCCTCGTCTATCTCTGTCCGTGATGTGGCTTGCACTGCTTCTCCCTTCTTCTGTTAGCCACTGGCTTTAAATAGCCACTACTCGGACCTGAGCGAAGGCAAACGAAATTCCTAAGCCAGAGGCCGCACCTGGGTTTCCCAGTGGACGCGAAATCGTGTTAATCTGACAGCTTCTAACAACTATTTGAAGCCCAAATCAACAATCACATATGGCAAACTCCACTCCGTTGGAAAGTGCGTTAATCAAAGCACAACCTGCGCCAATGAATGAATTCCAAAAGTGGTTTGTAGACAAATGAATGGCAAGTGAAGTATTTAAGGCGCAAATTAAAATCAGATACTTATTCATCATTTTCCATTAATATTATCATTTACAACTCACGGAGTGCAGGTTACCATATATGGGGTAGTTGATAAGGGTAAACACTATGTATATATTCAATACTACAAACAATACATGGTACATTAAATGAATAAACTCTAAAATTCGATGTGCCCTCAAGCACTCGAATAGAAGTCGGAAGTCATACGCTAAAGCCAGTCTGTGCGAGTAACATGTATCTCTAAGGCAGCGACAGGGTGCAAGCGAAACACGCCCCACGTATCTCTGCAGTGACAATCTGTGCAGGCAAATATGGAAACGAGAGACAATACGTTTAACTACAGAGATCTGGACAAGTCTCTACATGATAATCTCACCCTCTTACATATATATTCACACAAACACATACACACCCACGCACACACATATACACACACATATACACACGCGCACACACTAACGTGCTAACTAGCACACAAGCACACACTAGAATACACTAAAACACTCGCACACATAGAGAGAGAAACGTGCACACACACACACACACACACACACACACACACACACACACACACACACACACACACACACGCACACACACACACACGCACACACACACACACACACACACACACACACACACACACACACACACACACACACACACACACAGAGTATATTCTTAACGGGTACGCCGTCCATTAATCATTCGCACCCAGGGACACAGACTCCGAAAATGACAAGTCGAAGGCGTGTCTAACGCTACACATTGAAACAGCGGAGTGTCTCACGCTACACATTGAAACAGCGGAGTGTCTAACGCTACACATTGAAACAGCGGAGTGTCTCACGCTACACATTGAAACAGCGGAGTATCTAACGCTACACATTGAAACAGCGGAGTGTCTAACGCTACACATTGAAACAGCGGAGTGTCTAACGCTACACATTGAAACAGCGGAGTGTCTAACGCTACACATTGAAACAGCGGACAGAGCTGACTTGGACTAAACGCAGCCAGGCGAACCTCGCGTTTCCGCTCCAGGGGAGACGACTCGTGTAGCTTGGCACCCCCCACAGAGCTCGTTTCCAATTTTGGACTGCGAAACTCCTGTCTGCAGCGCTTGCAAAGTCTAATGGTGTGGGGAAGCCATGCTGCAGCGCACGAACATGGAAGGCATGTGCACATTAAAATGAGCATGCATGCACGCGCGCGCGCGAACACATGCAATCACACGTACGCACGCACACGCGTACAATTTTCCTTTCACACATACACGTACACCAACGTTTGCCCGAAAACGCACGAGCGCTAGCGAACACGCAAGAAAGCACACACACGCACACACACACACACACACATACACATGCATACACACACACGCTCACAAACAAACACACACATACACAAACACACAAACACATACACAAACACACTCACGCACACACACACACGCGCGCTCACAAACAAACACACACACATACACACACGATTGCACGCACGTACACGCAGTCACACATGCAAATACGCATGTACGCACAGTCGTACGCACGGGCACACGCGCACTAGCACACACGCGAGCGCACATACACATGCGCGCGAGCGCACGCACGGAAAAACATACACACACATCTTTGACATGCTTACTACGGAAATATTTATTCGATGTGAATCACTAGCAGTAACTGGGAAGGGCCTTATCTGCCTCATGTTAGACATATAATACATACTCATAATTTTCATTTCTTTGGTTTCAGCTGCCCCTATCGACTTTAATTATATGCAATAAAAGAACCTACAAACATAACAATAGGGTATCATAGAGCGTCCTCCACCAACTTCGCTTTGGAATAATTGGTATCTAAATGAGGACTTTCTTGCATTCTACGTCACACCTTCTGCTGTCACGTGACATCCGGTTTCTGCGATATGGTAATTCACAAGTTTTGCCCATATGTACTTGGTGAAAACAGACGATTTGCCAAACTCCTGTTTGGTTAGTATTTTTGCATTCTTCCGTTGTCCTAACGTTACTGTAAACCACAAAAAATGATACCATGTCGTTTAAAACTGCTGAATTGTTGTATAACTACTGCAACAGCGTGCGCGTCATTAAACTGACCATTAGCTGTGCCGGGTAAGCCCACACAAAACAGGCACGCATAATGATTATATATGTGATGGTGGGACGAGGAATTAAATTTGTACAATTGGGGACGAATGTCAACGGTCACGTCACAGGACAAGTTGTAAACACGGAAGAGCAGAACAAGGGACAATACCAGGGGCTCAAATATTTGGTGTTTTCTTATTGTATGTAAAAAGTCGGGGGGGGAAGAATGAAGTTCTGCAATGTGAACGTGTAACCTTTTTACAACTTCAGGTCGTTTATTAAAATTCATGTAAATAATATTTTTATATGTTCTGGAATGCATGTTGCCGATGAACAATATACTTGCCGACCAGGCATATGATTTGTGGAAAAGTCCCGTTATATATATAATGCAGACTAATAATTTTATTGTTGATGCAATGTTGCCACTGAGCAATATACTGGTGCCGTGCCCAATGACATTGGGGAACTGAGCTCCTTTAAAAATGTAAAAGCACGAGAAGCATCCAAGAATTGGCGACAAGCCCAAAAGATGCCTCACGTCGTCCGGTTTTGTTTTATATACATGTGCTCGATTTTCGACTCGTTACTAGTTCTAATCAAAAAGGTACATCCAATGTTATCGCGAGGGCGTTTCGCCCTTATTGCATGAGTAATTAGGGAAAAGTCTGTTGTCATAAAAATTGTAATGGGATGAGTTTTAAGTTGTCGATCCTAGACGGATGATCTTTTTATTTTCTGTTTGAAAAATATAAGTGACCGAATTTACAGCGCCCCGATTCCACCTATCATTTTCGCTTGCATCATCTAATCTGTCGAATTGGCGTGATGCGTGTCGCGCAGTACTCATTTATTGATTTACCCAACAGTCTTAGTTTCCTAAAGACGGAAGGTTTGGTGGTTTAGGACGCTCTATGATACCCTAATATCGTGGTTGATATCGATATAGCAATATAATTAAAGTTGTAGGAAAGAAAACCGAGTATGAAAGAATAATGGGTGGAATTATATTTGCGCTTTGGAATTTCTAATAAACGATCATGCGAATTGAGTCAGCGCATTGTAATTTAGGATGTAGAGTCTTGACTGGACTGTATAATCGCACAGGACAGTACCAACACAAGGTGAAGCAGTCGATTTTCGGGGTGTAAACAAGGACTGCGGCAACATGAGTCAACGTTAACCCATTGTACACGGCAATCAGACCCAACTCCAGTGAGTTACCACGTTACCCAACCAAACCCGGAGTGTAATGCGCTCGATGAGACACTCGCACATTTTCCACGAGCTCCATATTTCATGGTGGCATTCCTTACCCGCTCATCAGGTCCTGCCCTGCGTGTCCTTCCTCCTGCCTATCATTACGCTATACCCAGCTTCCTCAGTCCCCTACTCCTCCTCAGCCTCCTCCCTCCCGGGCCCGCACTCCTCCCACCTCCCCTCCAGGCTTCCCCCTCCCTACTCCCATTCTCCTCCCACTCCCCGACGTCACCCTCCTACATAAGACTACGTCCTCTCATCCTTCTCAGCACACCCTCCCCTCCAACTCTCAACGGCCTCCCTCCTCACTGCCTATTGAAGCCGCCATCCTTAGGTCGCCCACATCCGCTACCTCGATTGCCTCATCACTTGACACACGAACCACCACCACCCAATCCCCCTCCCCTCTCGCTTTCCCTTCCTTCCGAGTCTCCCTCCCCCTCGCCCTTGTGTACCCCCTGCCCCTCTCCCCCTTCCTCCTCTCTTACCCCTCCATTTCCCCCTCCTCCCTTTTCTGTTTTGTGCACGGTGCTCATGCAGCGAGCCGCTTGGCAGTTTGTGACGTGTCACCGTGGCGTGTGGACGTGTGTGCTCGTGCGTGTGTGTGTGTGAGTCTTTACGTTTTTATGAGGTCACGAGGCAGAGCGCGAGAGAGATAGGATACTATCCACTGAGGAATAACAATGGATGAATAGGTCTAGAGTTTTTTTTTTACTTTCTTTTTTGTATGCTCGGAGTGCTGGTGAGAGGACAAAAAAGAGGTTGAAAGAATGAAAAAGAGGTAAAGAGAAAGAGGGAAAGGATAATTAACAGAGACTGAGAGAGGGATATGAGGAAAGAAACCGAAATAATTTATTGTTCAAGGATTGAGGCCCATTTCTGCAAGAAAATGTACCACTATAACAGTTGTAAAAACGTACTATAGCGTAGGATACGTTCACTCTTTATAGACACTGTATCCCCAATGATCTTCTGCACTGACCATGTATACTTTGATTACATTCTCACGATTACTCCGTTTTGTGTGATTGGTTTTTATGTTTATTCGGTTGAAATTGCAAAGTATCATTTTGATATTCTTGCTGTGAAGTCTGGCCTTTCCGTATCCTTCAAGTTCACAGTGCGTTAGCGAGATAGGAGGTCAACGCTCTTGTTATCATATGTGGGTTGTCGCTACGCCACAGTAGGAGTGTGTATGTAAAGGGTGCTTGCAAGGGTTACTTCGATTTATTAAAATGTCTTCCGTACAAGTCGTCTCTGGAACAATGATGCTAAGAGAACTTGCCGATCGTTTCCTCTTTCGTTCTGTCTAGAAATCGTTGGACACGGGATAGCTTTCGAAAGTTGTGATTCTGAATAGTCTGTGTACTTACTGTTCTCTGTAGGATGGGATCAGATCCAGGTCATACTTTCCCATGTTGTCTGCAAACTCTGACTCTTTAAAGTATTTTGCTGTGTTCATCCTAATAGGTCTCTCTGCCTGCTCCAAAAACATAATTGCCTAGCGTGAAAGTCTTTGTGTCATGGTGAAAGCGTTGATTTTTCTATACTTAACTCTGCAAACCAACCACTTGCAGGTGTATACAGTGATTCGGGAGTTCTCTTCACGCTTATGAATTGGCCACTTTAATTATGCAGTGTATTCATTGGTACCATACGTGTCATTCGTCAATGTCGAGAGATTGGTACATCTATACTTATGACACTGCCTTAGATCTTTGATGCACTGACAATTGATGCTTGTATTCCCAGGTTATTCAGAATAAGCCACGTACGCAACTACAGTATGTGGGTGCCTATATCCTCCCAGTTTTTAGTGTTTTAACACGGTATTCACCAATAATCAGGAGCGCGCATCTGCTGAGGTAACCAATGGAGTTCATAGTATGTTCCTCGTGTTCCCCATTTGATAGAGAGCGATTTGGGAGGTGTGGTTGTTGTGTGTTGTGTTGGTTGCAGAGTGTAGGGTTGTGCTGTTGTTGGTGTGTTGGGTGCTGAGAGATGAAGAGAGAGATGCAGAGAGCATGATGAGAGGGTACAGGGAGCTGACAAGAGACCAGATAAAGCCTCGCGAGAGAATGGACAGTGAGAGAGAGGAGATAAACGGCAACAACGACACAAATGGAGTTTATGTGGGGGACTCCCGGCTCTATTAACAAGTTACAATAAAATGACAACAATGTGTACCGTAAGAGTAGCACTTCCCATATAACCTATCGACATCCCCCACCCCCACGCCCCCCCGTCGCCCCCCCCCCCCCTCCGACATAGTGTTGAACTATTATAGTGTAATAACCCCCCCCCCCCCCCGATGTCCTAATTTTTCCGATCGTTCATGTCGTAAGTCGGCGAACATACCATCGGTCTTCTGTTCTGTCTTACGGTAAGGCCTGTAAAATGTATCCCGTGGAAATACGTCTAAGAAAACAATGACATTATCAGTTGCAAACATGTCAGCAACGTGGTCCAGCTTACCAATCTAATTTGTATAAATGGTTGTATCATACATAATCTCTTACCTACCCTTAGGTTGCTGTAGGCTTGGCTGGACAAGTTGTAGTAGAAACACATTTGAACTTTGTCTTCTTCCCGTTTCCAGACATTAATGGACGATATATTGGGTATGACGCAGTACTCGTAACTATACTTATGATTACACAAATCGCTAATATTTCCCATATCTGAAGCGTAATCCAGGCATCTCGAAATACTCCTCTGGTCTTAATGCATAAAGGTATGGCTCTTTATACCACGGTTCAAACGTTACTAATGTATAAAA
>JAWQFJ010000689.1:44972-96728 GCA_034096865.1 Theodoxus fluviatilis | reverse complement strand
CAAGTATCTCCTTATTCCAATAAAAGCATGGAATAACATTTTGTCAAAACCTGGCATCTTTCCAATTCAAATAAGGGATTGCTGTGCCGTTGTTTATGCAATAAACAGGAGCAATTACAAGAATAATGGAGTGATGGAAAGCAAGGGGAGTGAATTGTGACAGGGACATCTGTAAGCCGGGCAAAGGTGAAGGCCAAACCAAAAACTCCTGAAGCAAGGATGGGCAGTAGAAATGTTCCTGCCATAGGCTAAGTCAGTGACCCACAGTCAACAGACTGCTTTCTGTTTTGTTTGTTTGTTTGTTTGTTTGTTTGTAGACTGCCTTCTCCTCTCCCCACTGTCACTGGAAGGGCCTTCTTAGAGAAACCTGGACCAGGGAGACAATCACACGGAACCTCCAAGCCTGACAGATGCCATCAGCACAGCAGACCTGTCAAACAGGAGGACAGGCAAAAAAAAACCCTAGAATACTATCTTGCACAAGGCCTTAGGAGATTTTCCCAGGCATGGTCTGCTGCATTCCTACACTTCCTAGTAGTAGTAGAAGTGGCGATAGTAGTAGTAATAGTAGTAGTAGCAGTAGCAGTAGTAGTAGTAGTAGTCATAGTAAGAGTGAGTCATAGTAAGAGTGATAGTAGTAGTAGTAGTAGTAGTAGTAGTAGAAGTAGTAGTAGTAGTAGTAGTAGTAGTAGTTGCAGTAGTAGTAGCAGTAGTAGTAGTAGTAGTAGTAGTAGTAGTAGTAGTAAAAATAGTAGAGGTAGCAGTAGTAGTAGTAGTAGTAGTAGTAGTAGCAGCAGTAGTAGTAACAGTAGTATCAGTAGTAGTAGTAGTAGTAAAAGTAGTAGTGGTAGTAGTAGTAGCAGCAGTAACAGTAGTAGTGGTAGTAGTAGCAGCAACAGTAGTAAAAGCAGTAGTAGTAGTTGCAGCAGCAGCCATAGTAGTAGGAGTAGTAGTAGTAGTAGTAGTAGTAGTAGTAGCAGCAGCAGCAGCAGCAGTAGAAGTAGTACAGTAGTAGTAGTAGTAGTAGTAGTAGTAGCAGCAGCAGCAGTAGTAGTAGTAGTAGTAGTAGTAGTAGTAGCAGCAGCAGCAGCAGCAGCAGCAGCAGCAGCAGCAGCAGCAGCAGCAGCAGTAGTAGTAGTAGTAGTAGTAGTAGTAGCAGCAGCAGCAGTAGTAGTACAGTAGTAGTAGTAGTAGTAGTAGTAGTAGTAGTAGTAGCAGTAGCAGCAGCAGCAGCAGTAGTAGTAGTAGTAGTAGCAGCAGCAGCAGTAGTAGCAGCAGCAGCAGCAGCAGCAGTAGTAGTAGTAGTAGTAGTAGCTGCAGTAACAGTAGCAGTGGTAGTAGTAGCAGCAACAGTAGTAAAAGCAGTAGTAGTAGTTGCAGCAGCCATTGTAGTAGTAGAAGTAGCAGCCATAGTAGTAGTAGAAGTAGCAGCCATAGTAGCAGCAGTAGAGCAGCAGTAGCAGCAGTAGTAGCAGCAGTAGTAGCAGCAGTAGTAGCAGAAGCAGTAGCAGCAGTAGTAGCAGCAGTAGTAGCAGCAGTAGTAGCAGCAGTAGTAGCAGCAGATGTGGTCCTCTCAAGATACTCCCCAGACAACCAACCCAAGTAACTCAGTGCTACCAGTAAAATTTCCTGGCCACTAGAGTCTTACTTTTCAGCAGCAGCAGCCGCCATCTCTGCCTTGCGTTTCCTCTCGTCTTCTATGAGTGGGCTGACTTTGCCAGTCTCCTCCCTGGCCGTGGACTTGATGGACAGCGTGCCGTCCACGTCCTGTAACATTGGTGTCAGCCTGTCCTGTCAAACTGCATGCAAAATCAGATAACAAGCACCACGGGAAAAAAAGGGAAAGGCTTCCATAGATGGGTCACATGAGTGGACTCCTCCGAGGAGAGGGGTGTGAGAAAAACAGCCAAGCTGGCGGGACACACAAACAGGCGGGATACATCTGACTTGCTGCGTTTTTGGAGTTTTTTTGTATTTGAATCATCAAATCTTTTTGTCATTGTATGTATGAATCAATGCAAATTCACTGAGAATTAACCAACCAAGATCGCTTGCCAGTCAGATGCTGTTGCTTGCTAGCTTGTGTGGCCAGCCAGCTTGGCCGTCTTTCCACACCCCTCTCCTCGGACGAGTCCACTAGTATGGCCCGTTTATGGAAGATTTTCCTAAATTCTATCCCCCCAAAAAGTAACAGCTATTGGCAAACTGGTAGCTGAGTAAATCCATGTTGTCAGTTCGAAATATTTACACTACACATTATTCAACAGTACTCATCTCTGCCAGTTTAAATTTCCACATGTAAAAGTTTCAATTAAATCAATTACATTTCATTATTTCATGAAATCAACACAAGCATTAGAGGTTAAGAGGTCACAGTTCACAGTGAACATACAGAACATTGTGGGGGAAAACTATTCAGTGGAATCATTTACAAAAGAAATGGCCAGGTCATGAACATATCAAATTAAGAATGCAAGTAAATAAAGCTCTTGTCAAAAGCAAATATAATGAATGACAAATAACTCAAGCAAATGATAAACCAACTAAAATCAACTGTTGCTAGTATGATATGAACGATGATGCGCATGAACATGGTGTAAGCTGTCCATTTCCTTTCCATACATCCACCATTACAAAAATGCTTTAAGTTCTGTCTGAGGCACACCTTCACTCACAGCACACACTAGGCCCGGGCATTCTTGACAGGTAGGTAGAAACATAACTGTCTTCCCTCGGACCAGTGCTAATTTCATGACAACCTCATTAATAGAGAAAAAAGAGCTTATTCAGACTTTGGTGAAAAGATCAGGTCACGCAGAAGGTATTATTGCCAATCAGAGAAAACAGGATACAGTCAGCACAGCAAGATCAGTTAGGAAGTTAAGTTCTGCTGACACATCAGGGCAGGTTATGGGTTCATGAGAGGAAAGTCGGACGCTGGAAAACCGTTGCCTATGTCAATGACATGAGAAGCCTGCTGATGAGAACGTGAAGTTTGGGCACCAAATGTATGAATCTGCAGGAAAAGCAAACACGAGCATGAAACCCAGCAGTAAAGTCTGAAACGAATGCAAACACAAGGAAAACAAGCAACTGTTGAAGGAAAACTGCCGGTACAGACGTACCAAGCTCTCCTCAGAGTACACACTATAGCTGGAGCTGCTCTCTGTCAGGCTACAAAAAAGCTATTAATGAAAGTATTGGCAACACAAGCTCAGGTTTCAGCAGGCAGCAAGATTAATAAGAGAAACATAAATCTGACAATTTAACACAGCAATGGCAGAGTAAAGCATCTTTTCTATGTCAGCACACAAAACAAAAGTGAGAAGCAGTAGAAGAAATTGGGGAAAGCAGCAAAATAAAGTTAGTGCACACCCTTTACATTTCACAGATATTTACTTTTCAAAACAGTTGCAAGTTGAATGAAACAAACTGCAAAAATGACAAGACTATTCAGCATTGAAGGTCATGGAGGTGGAGGCGACCCAGAAAGGACTCTGCCTGTTTCAGTCAGATGAAGTTCACCTAGTCCTTTCCTGCGTTACCATGGTTATACAAGAAGCCCATTTTTGCTCACTGGCACCACCTTTAAGCTCGCAGCACATCAAACCCTGTCAGCAAAAGCTGTAGGAACTGTCATGGATGACTTGCTAGTGAATGACTGAGATGAACAAATCTCTGGCAATGACTCCAGGTCATGCAAGTTAGGGATGAGCAGCCTGATAGCGTATCTAGACCTAGATGACTGCCTGACTCTTTGACTGTCTAGATGACTTGGATGGACGACACATGACCATGGAAGCTACAGAGGGCTCTATGACTATTCCAGGCATCAGGTCTGGTAGGACATGATTGGCACTCACAGAGTCTGTCTTTCCCCTTGGGTCAGACATTTCCTGCAACACAGGAATGAGCTACAGCATGCCACACTTCTGGTGTCCAGTGCCTGTCCCTGCCTGTCTCTACAAACCCAGACACTGACAGAAGGCAATGCCACTTTCACAGCTTCAGAAACTTCTTTTCAGACTCCCAATTCACAGCTGCTCATCATGCCATTTCTCGCCCGGCCTGCCTGTGATTTCAGGTTGTTACTGACACTTCTGCTAACCTGGCAGCAAGAGCTACAGAAATCAGGTCTGAATCATTTCACAGGTTGATGTTGGGAAGTTACAGCTTTGCAACTTGTACTCATTCCCCACAATGGCCAGCCTAAGAATTACAGGCATGTATGTCCCCCACATGAGGCACAAGCTCAATATTTTTAATGACTTACAAATTTAACATTCACAAGTTTTCCTTTGCTGATAAATTCTACCTTCATTTAAGATTTCCCACATTACACTGTTTCTGCGGTGAAATTGGTCACCACTACATCTGTTAAATGCATAGCAACCTATTAAAAAAAATAAAACAAGTTTGCTTTTAGATATCTATTCTGCATATCTATTACACGTTTTGGATTAGGCATTGACTATATCACTTAAAAAAATATAGTGATACAAACACATGTGCCAAAAGAGTGGGAGAATTTAAAAAATGCGGTGCTGACATTTGCAACTTGGTGAAGTCAAACAGAGGAGGGAAACAAAAAGTTGCTCTGAGAGAGAGAGAGAGAGAGAGAGAGAGAGAGAGAGAGAGAGAGAGAGAGACAGACAAATAGACAGACAGACAGACAGACAGACAGACAGACAGACAGACAGACAGACAGACAGACAGACAGACAGACAGACAGACAGACAGACAGACAGACAGACAGACAGAGAGACGAGCCAGAGGAAAGGCAGGAGGGACAAGAAGGTAGGTGACTTAGAAGCCAGCCATGACAGAGGAGATGTGAGTGGAAGCAAGACAGTAGGGGGGACTCCACAAGCCAGACAGGGGGGACTCCACAAGCCAGACAGGGGGGACTCCACAAGCCAGACAGGGGGGACTCCACAAGCCAGACAGGGGGGACTCCACAAGCCAGACAGGGGGGACTCCACAAGCCAGACAGGAGAAAGAGTTGGGTCCGACACAGCTTCTCAAAACCACATGCCCGTTTGGGGGCAATTAGATTGAAAATTCACTTGCCTGAAAGCAAAATTCACTGACCCCAAAATACTTGCCCCACTTCAGTACTTACAGTTACACTAGTCAACTAGATATCAGTGTCTCTTACCACAGAAATGTGTTCAGCATTGAACATGTATTAATATTATCATTATGACGGTCAGGCAAACTAAACAGGCAGTTTGAAGGCTGCCTACACAGCCATGCCATTTTGTGCCGACACAGTTTTCAAGCTGCTGTATGCTTCAATTCTAAATAAATCAGAGGAAAATGTGGTTGCCCATTCAGGCAAGTCTAGATCTCCTTTTCCTGGCTGGAAGAGAATATCTGGCTGCCTTGGGCAATGAGGTAATTGCTTGTGTCGGACCATGAAGAGGCTTCCAGGGCAGCACAAGACAACAGCGCCAACAAGAAAAGGCAGGCCAGTGCCGGCAGCAAAATCATGCCCACCTTCTCCAGAGATCCCCGCACGGCTGGCTCCAGCATGCCGATCTCCATCAGCTTTTCAGACAGGTTCTTGTCGATGCCAAAGTCCTGTGACAACACAACATGACACAGGGTGTCCAATATAGACATACTAGTTTCTGTGTCCGGCAATGCAGCTACTGCATCACGCAACACAAAACTCGTGTGTTCTAATTTTAATGTCACAATAGTACAATCTGCATTTATTATAACTCTCAATGCATTTAACAAGTTTAGTAACTGAGTCTTTTTGTTAAAAATACATATTTCTTTCTTCTTCAACAATGTAGATAATTGTACCCCTACTTATCTCTTTCTTGTCACACTGCTAGTCAACTTTTCATTCAATTTGTCTTTCTGTTCAACATTCTTACAGTTTGTCTTGATGTCTGACAATATGTTCATTGATTTGAATATTTCCCTCCTCTTTCAATGCCACACAGTCATTGGTCATTTATCAGCATCAGTGACTATTCAAAGCAGTCAAGACAATGAGATCAAATAGTGCTACTAAGGCAGAGAAATGAAAAGAGACTTACAATGTCTTTTCCATAATCATCACTTTCACTCTCGCCGCTGTCTCCAATTTTGATATGTCCATCTCGTTCACTGACTTCCGAGTCCTGTGGTCATAAAGCAAAATCATCATGAATAACTGACTTCAGCAAAACATTCTTTCACTCAAATAAACAGTTCTATGTTCTGTAGTGACTGACATGCAGTATTCACTGCTAGTGATGCACTAAACATTTAATGCATAAAATCTCATTCTACCCTCTGGTTTCAAATTCTACTTAGTCATAGCAGAGACCATGTTTATCAAACCTGCACATTCAAGAGGCCAGGTGGGAAACATTTACAAGCTTGTATGATAGATGCCTGATGGAAAAGAGAGGACGGTGAATCCGTGCAGGTGGCAAAGATGCAGGACAGACAAAAAATGGTGGGAATACCTCGTAGGACGCCACGCTGATGAGCTCATGTGTGCCGGCCAAGAGGTGGGGGCGTTCCGGTATGCCCTGTAACACACAGTCATTAACAATACACAGTTCTTCTCTACATAGTCCTTCTCTATATACAGTCATTGACTACACACAGTCCTTCTCTACATAGTCCTTCTCTATATACAGTCATTGACAATACACAGTCCTTCTCTACATACAGTCATTGACAATACACAGTCCTTCTCTACATGCAGTCATTGACTACACACAGTCCTTCTCTACATACAGTCATTGACTACACTCAGTCCTTCTCTATATACAGTCATTGACAATACACAGTCCTTCTCTACATACAGTCATTAACAACACACAGTCCTTCTCTACATGCAGTCATTGACTACACACAGTCCTTCTCTACATACAGTCATTGACTACACACAGTCCTTCTCTACATAGTCCTTCTCTACATGCAGTCATTGACTACACACAGTCCTTCTCTACATGCAGTCATTGACTACACACAGTCCTTCTCTACATACAGTCATTGACTACACACAGTCCTTCTCTACATACAGTCATTGACTACACACAGTCCTTCTCTACATAGTCCTTCTCTACATGCAGTCATTGACTACACACAGTCCTTCTCTATATACAGTCATTGACTACACACATTTCTTCTCTACATACAGTCATTGACTACACAGTCCTTCTCTACATAGTCATTGACAACACACAGTCCTTCTCTACATACAGTCATTAACACACAGTCCTTCTCTACATACAGTCATTGACTACACACATTCCTTCTCTACATACAGTCATTGACTACACACAGTCCTTTTCTACATACAGCCATTGACTACACACAGTCCTTCTCTACATACAGTCATTGACTACACACAGTCCTTCTCTACATACAGTCATTGACAACACACAGTCCTTTTCTGCATAGTCATTGACAATACACAGTTCTTCTCCATATACAGTCATTGACTACACACATTCCTTCTCTACATACAGTCATTGACTACACATAGTCCTTCTCTACATGCAGTCATTGACTACACACAGTCCTTCTCTACATGCAGTCATTGACAACACACAGTCCTTTTCTGCATACAGTCATTGACAACACACAGTCCTTTTCTGCATAGTCATTGACTACGCAGTCCTTAACAGTCATTGACAATACAGTCATTGACTACACACCGTCCCTCTCTACATACAGTCAGACTACACACAGTCATTGACTACACAAAGTTCTTCTCTACACACACTCATTGATTACACAAACTCATTGACAACACAGTCATTAACTACACACTGTCCCTCTCCACTTACAGTCAGACTACACAGAGTCATTGACTATAACGAGTTCTTCTCTACACACACTCATTGACTACACAAAGTCATTGACTACACAGTCATTCTCTACATACAGTCATTGACTACACATAGTCCTTCTCTGTATAGTCATTGACTACGCAGTCCTTGACAGTAACTGACAACATATCATTGACTACACATCGTCCCTCTCCACATACAGTCAGACTACACAGAGTCATTGACTACATAAAGTTATCTACAAACACTCATTGACTAAACACACTCACTGGCTACATAGTCATTGACTACACAGCCATTGACTACAGTCATTAACTACACAGTCATTGACTACACACAGTCCTTCTCTACATACAGTCCTCTACATACAGTCACTGACAACATACAGTCCTTCTCTGCATACAGTCATTGACTACACACTGACTACAGTCCTTCTGTACAGACAGTCAATGACTACACACAGTTCATCTCTACACACAGTGCTTGACTACACAGTCCTTGACTTCAATACATGTAGTGGCAACCATTTCAGCACTGAGCCATATGGCATTCCAAGGTCACATAACACAGGTCTACAATTCTGCCACATCACATATCAATTTTGGATGCATGTTGCAGGCTGATACTTTCCTCACAAAAAAAAGAAAGAAAAAAGAATGATATCTCATAACCCACATCCGTATTTTCAAACTGCTTACTTACCATCCCCTAGTCATGGAGTTATATGATCAACCCCATACTGGTTTATGATAATGACACAAGGAAAGAAGAGAGTATGGGCACATGTACTATCACCAGCTTCACTTCTTTGGTAGTATTCTAACAAGGTGCCAACTCGTGCCTCATCAATGATTTAACCATACTATGGCACTAAATCCCTTCTTTGGTAGTATTCTAACAAGGTGCCAACTCGTGCCTCATCAATGATTTAACCATACTATGGCACTAAATCCCTTCTTTGGTAGTATTCTAACAAGGTGCCAACTCGTGCCTCATCAATGATTTAACCATACTATGGCACTAAATCACTTCTTTGGTAGTATTCTAACAAGGTGCCAACTCGTGCCTCATCAATGATTTAACCATACTATGGCACTAAATAATCACTTCCTCTTACAGGTGCCAGGTTTCAGCCCAGGGTGGGGAGAAGCCATCAGATCTATCCCAAGCAAGACATCACTCTATGCACTTTGCTGATCATCTCACCTGAGGCTGGTCATCGTCTCCGTACTCGCTGGAGTAGATGGGTATGCTCATGCTGCTCATGGCGCCACGGTTGGAGTTGACGGAGCCTGTGGTGGTGTTGAGGCTGCTGCGCAAGGGGGGGCCTCGAAGCTGGCCCAGACTTTCAGCACTGGCCCCCTCCAGCCCCTTGAGGGGGCCCAAGTGACCCCCCTTGTGAAGGTTAGGCTGACCCAGGCTGGGCTCTGCCTTCAAAGCCCCCAGACCCTGCAGGATGGAAGAAGGCGGGAACTGGGAACGTGGAACTGTCACAGTGAAAGATATGAGGTTGATCGTGATCAGTCACAGCTGATAAGATGACAGCATTCATAGAGCTGTCCTCAGGAGTTCTGCTGAATGGCAAAGCAAATGGATTGGTCAAGGATGGGAGAGTAGGGTGGGGGAGTGAGCAAGGGCAAGTGACAGATGGGGAGGGCAGGCAGGAGGGTAGGGGGGTGGTATGGGTTTGAGATATAAGGCCAGTGCTGGGTGTTTTGATACTGAAATCATTTTGAGCTGCAGAGACCTATGCCTGCACCCATGACTTCAAATGAGCATGAAACTTATAACATGACCCATTAATTATGAATATTCTATTGGTGACAACAGAGTTTCTGCTCAATCTTTCATGCATAACCAAACAGTCCCAAGAAATGGCGCATAGCTTCAAGCTAAATATTTCATATGTCAGTGTCAAAGGTTCCCCTGACAAGTTGTGCATGTTCACTATACAGACCAACACTCATTCACCTTGTGCATGTCCACCATGCATTTTGTGCCACGTCCTGTGGAGAGTGCCGAGTGATGGGGACAAATGGAGGGGAAGGAAATGAAGGCCAGAGGTGGGGAGACAGATGGGGGTAAACAGGGGGATGAAGACAGGACAAAGGAGGGGAGAGAGATGGGACAAATGGAGGGGAAGGAAATGAAGGCCAGAGGTGGGGAGACAGATGGGGGCAAACAGGGGGATGAAGATGGGACAAAGGAGGGGAGAGAGGGGCAAAGGGCAAAAGAAGGGAGACGGGGGCAAAAGAAGGGAGACGGGGGCAAAAGGAGATAGACGGGGGCAAAAGAAGGGAGACGGGGGCAAAAGAAGGGAGACGGGGGCAAAAGAAGGGAGACGGGGGCAAAAGAAGGGAGACGGGGGCAAAAGAAGGGAGACGGGGGCAAAAGACGGGAGATGGGGGCAAAAAGAAGGGAGACGGGGGCAAAAAGAAGGGAGACGGGGGCAAAAGAAGGGAGATGGGGGCAAAAGACGGGAGATGGGGGCAAAAAGAAGGGAGACGGGGGCAAAAAGAAGGGAGACGGGGGCAAAAAGAAGGGAGACGGGGGCAAAAGACGGGAGATGGGGGCAAAAAGAAGGGAGACGGGGGCAAAAGACGGGAGATGGGGGCAAAAGAAGGGAGACGGGGGCAAAAAGAAGGGAGACGGGGGCAAAAGACGGGAGATGGGGGCAAAAGAAGGGAGACGGGGGCAAAAGAAGGGAGATGGGGGCAAAAGACGGGAGATGGGGGCAAAAGAAGGGAGACGGGGGCAAAAGAAGGGAGATGGGGGCAAAAGACGGGAGATGGGGGCAAAAGAAGGGAGACGGGGGCAAAAGGAGGGAGACGGGGGCAAAAGACGGGAGACGGGGGCAAAAGGGGGGCAGGGGACAGGGCAAGACCATGGGTGTGCCTACTTTGACGGGCGGCTTGTCTTGTCCTGCCTTCCCCTTCTTCTTCAGCAAGTCCTCTTTTCCCAGCTTCCCCTTCTTCTTGACAGGGGTCCCTGTGTGGGCACATGTAGCAACTACTAATGACCATGGTCATGATGATGTCAGTGATGATGGTGACGATAATGACAATGACCATGTCAATAATGACTGCAATGATAATGACATGAGATGACAATGATGATGATGACAATGATTAAGATGACAACTACTATGGTGACAATGACAACGGTGACTATGCAAACAACAAAATAACAATAACAATCAGAGAATTGATGATAACAATGTTGCAGAGGCTGTTATTATGGTTGGCATCATTATGTCGAGAATTGTTGTTATCCAAGACTACATCAAAGACACTGATGTTTATTACTTTTCCTCTTAACCGTCTCTGGGGAAAAAACTTAAATTTTGCCACTGCTAACCAAGTGAGTACTGATCAACATGAATCTAGGACAAATGGAAGAGGTGCAATAAATTGCAGACTTCTATCAAAGGACTCCCCAATGAGTTCTGTGCTGACTCTTCGGATCCATACCTCCTGATGCCGTGGTTGTTGTTGGGCCTTTGGATCTCTCCTTGACAACCATCTCTCGGTACCACTCGTCACACGGATGGTCCCAGATGCTGTCCCCCGTGGCAAAGTTGAAGTAGTAGATGTCCCCATTGGGGTCCTGGCTGCAGTCCAAGACACAGTCTCTGTGCAAATGAACTAAATCAACCCATGAACAGTCGCTACATTATTGTGCCTGTGCAGCATCCTTCTTCTTAAAAATAATTAGACAATTTTTACCTTTGGGTAGATGTAACAGTCTGGTTTTGTGTGAGATTTAGGGTAAACAGGTATGCTCTAAGACTTTCTAAGACTTATTTAACCCCTTCCCTGCCATATATATACCAGGGAATTTTATCACATTTTACTGTACTAGTGTTTGTCATATCATTATCATAGTGTTCTTATTTTCCAGAGCTCTGAACAGAGCAGAGTATTTTGTAGTTGCCTCCCTTTCATTACAGTGCTTTGTCAGAAGCCCCAACATTTTCTGGGACCTAGCAAAGCTCCGCCAGTTCGAGGCCTGGGAAAATTACTGGGCCTGGGAGGGTAGGGGTTAATCAAAGTACAATGGTACGGTGAAAAGAGAATGACTATTCGTTCAGCCTTCATACAGAAAAAGAAAAAAGTATGGAACAGAAGAGACTTGGCAGGGAATGAATATCTCCAAAAACAAAGAAAGAAAACGATGATGATGAATGGGTCTCACGGACCATCAGCCTTTGTAGGGTATGTATGGAGCTAGTTGGATTAAATCTCAGTCAAGCCTCAATTTCCATAGATATTCACTTTTACTAAAGATATAGTGACACACAGTGGGTCTATTCTTACCCCAACTCACTGGGGTAAGAAAGACGACCAATGAGAGATGACGTAGACGAAACAGAAGAGGGAGGTCACACAGGAAAAATACCAGGGCTTCCAGTGTGCAGGCAGTGGGGCATTGATTCCCTCTCTGGCGATGAATAACAGCTCTGGCTCCTTGTCGGGGTCGATGCCGATGATGCGGGCATACTCCTTGATTTCTACAGCGGCAACAAGATTTCCGTCATGCTCTTTCCCAGATGAGATGTTTTTTCAAACTCATGATACACAAGTGTCAATAAAATTTCAAAGATTGAATGAACCATCCACATAAGGCAAAAACCCCAACAAATTCTGGTTAAGGTAACATGTCCCCCCCAAAAAATAGGGTTGGTAGGTCGTATTGAACTTTCAAAACATTTTCCAAATTTTCATCTAGAAGAGACCAGATTGATCAAATAAAAAATTATCTGTTGCTGAAAACACACTTTTCTACTTTAAATTAATAGTGAATTTCCCGAGTGCTCATTGGGCAGGAAAGATGAGACAGCATGCAGTTTGTTGTTTACTTTTTTCTTTTTTGGTTGCATGATTGAAAACGGTTTACTGTTCGTGGGAAGAAAAAAAAGGTCAATCGAGTTACCATTACTCTTTTATTTTTGGGTTGCATAATAAGCAAAGTGGTCAGACTATTCAAATGCATCAAGAGAATCCAGGTTGCAGTGCAGTCGAAATATGAAAAAAAAAAAAGACAACTCCAAATAACTAAACAAATACGACAACATTTGGAAGAAGACAAAATACCTTGTTCAGATGGCTGATAATTTTCATCATAGTCCTCTTCCAAAATTAATTGATCGTTGATTACTGTCCGTCCATCCTGCAAGTCGATAAATTTGTAATTAGTTTTGATTAAATCATGAGTGGTAAAGGCATCAAACAGATAGGTCTTGGAAATAATAAAATGCTTAAGCAGACATGTCTGAATCTGATTCTTCAATGGCACAAATATAGAGTTTGCATGGATCTGTTGAAGGAGCTGACAGTGGCTGCATGTGCTAAGCAGATTGATATGACACTACTGATGACACAGCGAGTTGAGGTGACTCCATGTCCTGATCAGTTTGTGGAGCATCTACACTAAAAGTCTCAGCTTCTTCTTCACATTTGTGACTATGCATGCAAAACGAGGCTAAAGTTGGCTAAACTGTTTTTGAGCACATGCTGTGAAAAGTCATGAGTACACTGTGTTAGACAATGACTTTCCTGAACTTTACATGACCCCACACACAAATAAATGTCCTATATGAGCATGCTTTTTCAAGATCTGGAGTATGCATTAATAAATATATGTTGTGGTCAAAACAACTAATGTTATCAATTTTCAGCCTTTAGCCTTGTTTTCTCATCCAGTCACATTTGTAAACAAAGGAAGCTGGGTGAGTAAAGTTCTATCTTGAACAAATTTTAATTCTCTTCAACAAAACATAACTTTCACAAAAAATTCTGGGCTCTTTATTTGCTAAAATGAATATAGTGTAACTCATGACCCCACAACACGGGGGAACTTCAGCATTGACGGACCTGTCGTTCACAGCTGACAGCTCATTCTGTCAGGGGCAACATCAAATGGGGGAACTTGTAAGTTTGCGACATTGTATGCAATTAAAAGGACCACAGGCTGTGTAGAAAGAGGAGACACATGCAATTTTCCTTCCCTGCTTCTTTGATTGAACGTGCAGGAAGACTCTGTACTCATTGCTGAGCAAACAACTGACATGATAAACTAGCCAAAACAAATATCGAACTCTAACTGCCCGAACAACACAATCGGGTGATATTTCTTCGTGTGATCCTAAATGAACGCGTGCAGAAAGACAACACGATACAAGTAGTACAATCGCAATGCATCAATTCAATCGTCTGCAGCAATGTCACGAAATCACTCCGGTTTGGCAAGTTGACAATGTCAAGCCCTGCACGATCTGAAGGGGTGAACGTGCCAAGACAACAAAAACAAGTCAAAAGAAATCACATTGAACCTCGATCATGATAAATACAAGTGCAGATAAAATCTAAAGTGTCTAAATGACTGTCACCAAGCCTGAAGTGACATAGAAGAGAAAAAATGATTTTATGAACCGTTTGATTACGTTGATGTACTAGTACAGACATGTTTTGCAAAACCGCCTTTTCACCAAAGGTAACCTAAACATTGCTTCAAAGACAATGATCGCCATGCTAAGGTAGTTTATCGACAAACACACAAGTAGGATAGTCGTGCTTACCATTATGGCAGACAAGGGGGCATCAGTAATCCAAAATAGGGAGAAATGAAAGGTGGGTCCAGTGTTCTGCCTCAGGAATGCTAGGCTGACGCCATTTCCAAGCGTCTGACGACGAAGGGGAGGTAACTACGCGCATCCAACATGGCGTCAAGGTCGATTCGCAACATGTGCACTGCGCTCACCCAACTTTCTTTGCGATGTAAAGGTCAGTAAAAGTTCGATTTTGATGCTTGGATTTGAGAAAGACTGCCACGCACTTTACAAATCCTCCCCTCTATCCTTCCCAAAAATACAGCCAGAGAACTACCAGAATCGGCGATAGGCCCTGGACGCCTAAGCAAGCCGAAGAATTCTATTCTATTCTATTCTATTCTATTCCCCCTTTTCTCCTTTATCTCTCTGTCTCTCTCTCTGTCTCTCTCTCTGTCTCTCTCTCTCTCTGTCTCTCTCTGTCTCTCTCTCTCTCTCTCTCTCTCTCTCTCTCTCTCTCTCTCTCGCGCGCGCGCACAAATATGCGCTCGTGCATACACACAAGCATGCACACTAACGTAGGCTTGCTTACACCCCTGTAGTGTAGAAGTGCGCCAATTCTCACAGAATACGCTCGCCGATACCCAATTTTACACCAAACTCCAAAGATATAACACACGGCAAGCACTCATGGTCCATGAGAGCTGATTAGATAATTCCACATTGTCTACTGTATTTTACAAGTTGTCTTACCTTCCTTTACCATTTCATTTTTCTTTCTCAGCAGTATAACATTATCTTAACTTTATATTTCTGTAGTTATCCCGTGTCTGTAATAATTTTTATCTTAAGCATTATTTTCCAGAGCATAGTTACAGCTATGGAATTAATATCTACTAAGTGTCTGACAGAAAACCCCTCAGTAAGAATGCTGCAATTCACACTTATCAAAGAGCAACATCTTTGGGCAAGGCACTAAATTCACATTGCCTCTTTACCAAGGAGTAAAAGTGGATGCCTGTGAGGGCATTGTTGTGCAGTTTTCCCTTGATGTTGGTCATAAGCCAGCATTGGGTTAATTTACTTCTCAAGGAATGGAGAAATTTGCTTTATCTGATAGTGTGTTTGTCCTTTCTGTTTCTGTGTTGGTTGTCAATTGCTGGTAAGGGATTTTTCAAATGGACAAGTGTTTGGGAAGATTTATTGTAAAGGAAGATGTTGAAACCCAGGTGTCAGTGGCTTTATAAAACCACCACCTTTGCACACCTGCTTTTAAACATTACTTACTCATTAATTTTATTCAAATTATTGCCAATGATTTACTTCTCTTCTCCCCCCCCCCCCCCCCCCCCCCCCCCCCCATAATTCCAGTTCCGCAGTCAAGAGCACTTCTGTCGCAGACACCAACTCACAGTGCACCCATTCCCAGTGTAGTGGCAAGAGCTGCTCCCTTTAGCTGCTCTGTCCATCTGCACAGGTCTGGCAGCCTCTCCTCTCAGCAACGGCACAACCAGTAAGTCAGTAGCATTTAGTAGCTGTTGCCCATAGAATACCGTACCCACCTCTACCAGTAAGTCAGTAGTGTTAAATAGCTGTTGCACATAGAATAAGAGCATACCCACCTCTACCAGTAAGTCAGTAGCATTTAGTAGCTGTTGCCCATAGAGTAAGTGCGTACCCACCTCTACCAGTAAGTCAGTAGCATAAAGCTGTTGCCCATAGAATAAGTGCGTACCCACCTCTACCAGTAAGTCAGTAGCATTTAGTAGCTGTTGCCCATAGAATAAGTGCGTACCCACCTCTACCAGTAAGTCAGTAGCATTTAGTAGCTGTTGCCCATAGAATAAGTGCGTACCCACCTCTACCAGTAAGTCAGTAGCATTTAGTAGCTGTTGCCCATAGAATAAGTGCGTACCCACCTCTACCAGTAAGTCAGTAGCGTTAAGTAGCTGTTGCACATAGAATAAGTGCATACCCACCTCTACCAGTAAGTCAGTAGCGTTAAGTAGCTGTTGCACATAGAATAAGTGCATATGTTAAGTAGCTGTTGCACATAGAATAAGTGCATACCCACCTCTACCAGTAAGTCAGTAGCATTTAGTAGCTGTTGCCCATAGAATAAGTGCGTACCCACCTCTACCAGTAAGTCAGTAGCATAAAGCTGTTGCCCATAGAATAAGTGCGTACCCACCTCTACCAGTAAGTCAGTAGCGTTAAGTAGCTGTTGCCCATATAATAAGTGCGTACCCACCTATACCAGTAAGTCAGTAGCATAAAGCTGTTGCCCATAGAATAAGTGCGTACCCACCTCTACCAGTAAGTCAGTAGCATAAAGCTGTTGCCCATAGAATAAGTGCATACCCACCTCTACCAGTAAGTCAGTAGCGTTAAGTAGCTGTTGCCCATAGAATAAGTGCATACCCACCTCTACCAGTAAGTCAGTAGCGTTAAGTAGCTGTTGCCCATAGAATAAGTGCGTACCCACCTCTACCAGTAAGTCAGTAGCATTTAGTAGCTGTTGCCCATAGAATAAGTGCATACCCACCTCTACCAGTAAGTCAGTAGCGTTAAGTAGCTGTTGCCCATAGAATAAGTGCGTACCCACCTCTACCAGTAAGTCAGTAGCATTTAGTAGCTGTTGCCCATAGAATAAGTGCGTACCCACCTCTACCAGTAAGTCAGTAGCATTTAGTAGCTGTTGCCCATAGAATAAGTGCGTACCCACCTCTACCAGTAAGTCAGTAGCGTTAAGTAGCTGTTGCCCATAGAATAAGTGCGTACCCACCTCTACCAGTAAGTCAGTAGCGTTAAGTAGCTGTTGCCCATAGAATAAGTGCGTACCCACCTCTACCAGTAAGTCAGTAGCGTTAAGTAGCTGTTGCCCATAGAATAAGTGCATACCCACCTCTACCAGTAAGTCAGTAGCGTTAAGTAGCTGTTGCCCATAGAATAAGTGTGTACCCACCTCTACCAGTAAGTCAGTAGCGTTAAGTAGCTGTTGCCCATAGAATAAGTGGGTACCCACCTCTACCAGTAAGTCAGTAGCGTTAAGTAGCTGTTGCCCATAGAATAAGTGCGTACCCACTATGGTTTTTTTTTGTCTACCGAGTAAAGACTCTTCGAAGTGCAAGGTTCAAACTCAAATGGTTATATCTAAAAGATAGGGCTTACTTTTCCACAAGTATTACCGCGATTATATATGGTGGAGGACACTCATCCACAATCGCAAATAACTGAAATTAATGAGTGCGAGATACCCAGCAACTCTACCAAGATAAGTGCGATAAAACGTGCAGAGATATAAAATGTGAGTAATGATTGCTGATACAAGTAATGATCAGACGTGTGTATTTAGCCAAAGTGAAAGAGTTATAGTTAGTGGGTGTACCCCCATCCTACCGCTCTACCAGTAACGGTCGACGTGTATTTTGTCGTCTGGTCCTGCTCGTTTCCTTCATTAGGTGGTGTTGAGTAGCTTGTTGCCCATAGACGGGCTGTGTAAGTGCGGTACCCACCAGATCTTGCCAAAGTTTAAGTCATTACATTTAACCTTAGATCGTTGCCAGGTGTGCCCGCTGGAGAATACTGTGCTTACCCACCTTTAGACCTCGCAACCGTACACGTACCAGTCACTATGTAGTGTCATTTTTTTTTGAGGAGATTCGTCCTTTTCGGTCATCTATCAGCTACATCATGCGCACGACCTTTGGCGTGTCCGTGCAATTAGACGTTACTCGTCTCCGGACAAATCCCAACTTTCAATTTTAGTATCTGACGTGCGTCACCCCCCTCTAGTCCCATTTAAGTCTTATCATTTTACTATCCTGTTTCCCCATGCCAGCATCAATTGCATCCTACAGGACCAACCTCCATATGCCAAGTAGTTCCGTGTAAGCATTTAGCTTAGCTGTTGCCCGTATAGATAAGTGCGTCCCCACCTACTACCCGCCACCTGGGATCCGTCCCGTAGAGCTTTAAGTAGCTGTTGCCCGATAGAACTAATTGCGTACCCACATCTACCCGAGTAAGTCAGTACAAAATTTATTATCTGTTGCCGCAGCTGAGAATGAGTGCATACCCCCCTCTACAGTCATTTCGGTAGTCATTTAGTAGCTGTTGCCCATCAGCATCACGTGGCCGTACCCTCCCTCCTAACCCTTACCTGTCAGTAGTCGTAGTATCTGTTCCCATATAACATAAAGTGCGTCCCCACACTCTTAGTCGCAGTCGTCAGTCGACCTTTAGTCTCTGTTGCCCCTAGAATCATTGCCGTACCAAGAGCCCCCCTCTACGCCCAGTCGGACTCCAGCGGACGCGGTGAGTACATAGACTTAGCGTTTACTAAAGTAGCTTCTTGGTTGCATCATAGAATAAGTGCATAACCTACCTCGATTCTAGTATAGGCTTATCACGTCGCGTTCGTCAAGTTAGCTAATCTTGTACGTGTGTCCAAAAAAAGAAACAAATACACACATACTGTTGCAAGGTATGCCACCATCTAGCGCCACCTCTTACCGTTTTTATTTAAGACTTTCCGTAGGTAGCCTCTGGTAAAGTAGCTGTATGCACATAGAATCCTTTAGTGTCATGACCCCACCTCTAGCCATTAATACACACACAGAATTCAGTACGTTAAGTGCTGTTTGTAACATTACTAATGTTTTTAAATAAGAATGCATCACCGACCATTCCACAAATCACCAGTTAAGTCAGATTAGCGTTAACTATGTGAGCTTGGTTGGGAGCAAACATACAGCATAAAAAGTGCATAAGTAACGCAAGTTAAAAGCTAGCAAACTGTACTTGGCACCATAGAAATTGCTAGTACTTGTATACACCCACCCATCTATCCTTAGCCGTCGTAGCAATTTAAAGTAGGCTGTTTACCCATAGATAAAGTGAGCCCTAATACACCAAACCTCTACCGAAGATCAGCTTAGACAATTTCGACGTATAGGCTGCTTTGCCCATTGTCAGAATAGCGAGCATCGTCTCCACCTCTTCTTGCCAAACAACCAGAACGTACGTTGCGCAGTGCTGTACGATCGTTGGAAGTAGCTGTTGCCCATGCCATTTTTCCCAACAACGAAACTGCGTGCTGTCAATACAATATTTCCCGTCGTACCCACCTCTAAACCCAACAAAACTGCGATGCTGATCCACCAGTTTCCTCCAATCTAAACGAGGCCATAGTTGACGCTTGGTTGGGCTCTCCCGCATTCCATTTTCCCAACAACAGAAGATAAGTACTGTGTGACGTACTACGCTCCGTTTCTCTACCGAGTATAAGTCAGAGCGTTAAGTAGCTGTTGCCCATAAGATAAGTGCAACGCCGCTTCTACCACCATTTTCCGACAATCCAAACTGCAAGTGCTGTTCCGCATTTGCCACTGCCCTATGAGCACTGCAAGGAATCCATCAGAGCCGTTGAAAGTGGCTGTTGCCGGCCCATTTTAAGATGAATTAAGTTGCGTACTCACTCTCTTACCAGTAAGATTCAGTAACAATTTAGTAGCTAGTTGCCCATGATATTTAGATTATCCCGGTAAACCCACTTACTCTATCCTAGTAAGATCATTAGGTCGTTATAGTAGCGTTTGCTCCAATTTAGAATAAAGTGGCAAATTAGCCCACCCTACCAGTAAGTCAGTATCGTTTAAGTTAGCTGTTTTGCCCCGTGAGAATACTATTGCGTGACTCCACCTGGTCTACTCAGTAGCATCAGTAAGCGTTAGAACGGAGCTTTGTTCACCGCTCCATAGAATAAGTGCATACCCACCTTGTCCAGTAAGTCAATAGTGTTAAATAGCTGTTGCCCATAGAATAAGTGCATACCCACCTCTACCAGTAAGTCAGTAGCATTAAGTAGCTGTTGCCCATAGAATAAGTGCGTACCCACCTCTACCAGTAAATCAGTAGCGTTAAGTAGCTATTGCCCATAGAATAAGTGCGTACCCACCTCTACCAGTAAGTGTACCCACCTTTAATACCAGTAAGTCAGTAGAGTTAAGTAGCTGTTGCCCATAGAGTAAGTGCATACCCACCTCTACCAGTAAGTCAGTAGAGTTAAGTAGCTGTTGCCCATAGAATAAGTGTGTACCCACCTCTACCAGTAAGTGTACCCACCTCTACCAGTAAGTCAGTAGCATCAAGTAGACTTTGCCCACAGAATAAGTGCTCATTTTGCAGGGAAGATGTATAACTTTTATAAGCACAACATTTTTTGTTTAGCTTATTTTTTCCCCCCTCCTTTTAATTCTTTTTTTTGTTTTTTGTTTATTGCACAATCAGAAAAAGTTTAGGGTCGGCAGGAAAAAAAAAGGGTAAGCTGGGTTACTGTTAGTGTAACTGCAACTACTTTTTTGTTGTTTGGGGGNNNGTGGTATATAGGTCAAAGCAAGCCCTATCTTTTGATACCAGTTTGGTTGACCTTGCTTCAAGGTCAAGGTCACAGGAGCTCTTCAAAGTTGGATTGTATACATATTTTGAAGTGACCTTGACCCTGAACTATGGAAGATAACTGTTTCAAACTTAATAATTATGTGGGGCACATGTTATACTTTCATCATGAGACACATTTGGTCACATATCATCAAGGTCAAGGTCACTTTGACCCTTATGAAATGTGACCAAAATGGGGTAGTGAACCACTAAAAGTGACTATATCTCATGGTAGAAAGTGCCAATAAGCACCATTGTGCTTCCTATGTCTTGAATTAACAGCTTTGTGTTGCATGACCTTGGATGACCTTGACCTTGGGTCAAGGTCACATGTATTTTGGTAGGAAAAATGTGTAAAGCATTTCTTTGTGTATGATGTCATTGGTAGGTTTAGTTGTTTGACCTTGACCTTGAAGGTCACCTGAAGGTCAAGGTCATGTAAAGGTCAAGGTCAAGCATGTGAGTCGTATGGGCTTTGCCCTTCTTGTCATGCATTCATAGTCAACACAGCTCTGAGGGCCCTTGTCGTGATGATACCCCGGAGCCGACCTGAGTGCACAGGGATGACAGATGCAGACATGGGGGGTGAGGGGTGGGGGCGAAGGGGCTGTGGGAACTTTGCTGACCAGAGTTTTGTCCCTTGCAGGTGCTGCTGGTGGGCGGCTCCGACTTCTCTCTGCTGGGCCGTCCCCTTCTCAGGTGGGCGCTGTGTCTGTGACTTTTTCTGGCTGTGTCTGTGACCTTTTCTGGCTGTGTCTGTGACCTTTTCTGGCTGTGTCTGTGACCTTTTCTGGCTGTGTCTGTTCCCTTTTCTGGCTGTGTCTGTGACCTTTTCTGGCTGTGTCTGTGACCTTTTCTGGCTGTGTCTGTGACCTTTTCTGGCTGTGTCTGTGACCTTTTCTGGCTGTGTCTGTGACCTTTTCTGGCTGTGTCTGTGACCTTTTCTGGCTGTGTCTGTGACCTTTTCTGGCTGTGTCTGTGACCTTTTCTGGCTGTGTCTGTGACCTTTTCTGGCTGTGTCTGTGACTTTTTCTGGCTGTGTCTGTGACTTTTTCTGGCTGTGTCTGTGACCTTTTCTGGCTGTGTCTGTGACTTTTTCTGGCTGTGTCTGTGACTTTTTCTGGCTGTGTCTGTGACTTTTTCTGGCTGTGGATGGTTCTTGTCGAGAGTGCATTGGTGACGGTAGAATTGATTATCAAACTGCAGTTTTCTAATTATCTGATCAGGCAGGCTTTAAAAAAATTTAATGGATGTTTTTAGTTAGAAAACTTGTCAATTTTGAGATGTAAAAAATTCATTCAAGTTATTGTAAACAAGTTAGAAGGGAAGGAAAGTTCCTGTAAATACTTTGTGTTTTGTTTTTGTTTCTGCTTTGGCATGGTGTAGAAGTTTAATCAAAGCTAATGCAGTCATACAGAGGGGAAGGTGCATCATAGATGTTCACCAAGTATCATTCACGCACAGACAGAATTACACGCATGGACAGATTGATGACACAGGATTGCAGCCAGTATAACACTGTCAAGATATTTAAATAAACCCAGATTCTTCCCATCCTAGGGATAAAACCATGGCGTTTGGCCTTGCATTTCGTCAGACCCCAAAGATAGATGGTTTCCACAAGCAAGTAAAGGCCGGGGGGCTGACCCTGTACTCGTGCAAGAGGGGAGAGCACTGGGGGTGGGCTGCCAGGAACTGGTCTTTAGACAGGCGGAGCATGTGAGGTGCAGTGTCATGGTTCTATCCCTGGGATGGGGAAAAGCTGGGTTTATTTAAATATTTTATTCAAGTTATTTATGAATTCACATTTCTTTCTTTAAATGTTTTTATCAATGTTCTGTGTTTAAATATGAATACTGTGGAATTCAATAATTCTTTGTAAATGTCAGTGAAAGACTAAGAGAGGATGTTATCACTCACACACACACACATGCATACACCACAAACATACATGTACACATGCTGGAAATACTGTTTGTATTTGCAGGCTATGTGTAAATATTATAAAACTATAATTGCATATGCAGCAATATTTTCCTAGTGTAGACTGGCATCTGTCTAGTGACTGCTCTCTCCATGTTGCAGACGAGACCAGGTTCGAGTGGAAGCCACAGTGATAGAGAAGACCCTGTCCCACTACCACATCTACTACAACTATAGGCCTCGCTTCCGCAAGACTCGGAGGCTCAAATGTACATATTTCAACTCTTCTTCCCATATAATCCCAAAGCTGCTCCATACCCACACAGATTTGCTTGATTTGTGCTTAATGGAACTATTCTAATGATTTTTGTGATTACTGGCCTTACATAGCCTACAAAGGCTGATAGGCCATAAAAATCCATCCATCCATCCATCCAACCAACCATCCCCCACAGATTTGCAACAATATAAGATTGTCTATCCCACTGTACTGTAAATTGCTCAGACCACACCATGTGTTGTATTTAGATTGCAGTCATTTGTGTTTACATCTTACTTGCAGTTTGTTATTTGTAAACAACAAAAATCATTATGGCTGATGACTTGCTGCCTTTTTTTCTTAAAAAAATTATTTTATAAAGATATGCTATCAATAAGAAACAAACACACGACAAACACCAAAATCAAAGTCTTTCGGGCACACGCCCTTCTTCAGATATGATTATATTGTTGAATTGAGACAGGTTAGCTCCCTTTGCATAGGGTTTGAAGAGGACACGATTGTAGGGTTACTTCGATCGTATATTAAAACAAGGATACAACCGAAGTAATTATTCAAAAATCGTCTGTGTTCTGCTTGACAATAGGCTAAGTGCAGGAACTAAGTGGGTGGACATTTTGCGTTTGAGGGATGATTTTTTTCTCTCTTGGCTTTTAAGAATGAAGGCTTGCTATCATGGGCAATGTCCAGTTTTTGACTCACATGCGAAGCAAAAGTGAGTCTATGTACTGAGCCGTGTCGTCCGTCCGTCCGTCCGGGCGTCCGTCCGGGCGTCCGTCCGGGCGTCCGTCTGGGCGTCCGTCCGGGCGTCCGTCCGGGCGTCCGTCCGGGCGTAAAAAACTTAAACGTTGGATTTTTCTCGGAGACTATTAAGTCTATCAACACCAAATGTGGCATGATGGTGTATGATGACAAGGCCTCAAAAAACATACATAGTGACTTGACCTTGCTTCAAGGTCAAGGTCACAGGAGCCATAAATGTGGTCTCAAAAACAGTCATTTTTCACATTTTCCCAATTTTCTCCCACGTTATTGAGAATGGCGACCTTAGCTACAAGTGGTATATAGGTCAAAGCCCTTGCTTCAAGGTCAAGGTCACAGGAGCTCTTCAAAGTTGGATTGTATACATATTTTGAAGTGACCTTGACCCTGAACTATGGAAGATAACTGTTTCAAACTTAATAATTATGTGGGGCACATGTTATACTTTCATCATGAGACACATTTGGTCACATATCATCAAGGTCAAGGTCACTTTGACCCTTATGAAATGTGACCAAAATGGGGTAGTGAACCACTAAAAGTGACTATATCTCATGGTAGAAAGTGCCAATAAGCACCATTGTGCTTCCTATGTCTTGAATTAACAGCTTTGTGACCTTGGATGACCTTGACCTTGGGTCAAGGTCACATGTATTTTGGTAGGAAAAATGTGTAAAGCATTTCTTAGTGTATGATGTCATTGCTAGGTTTAGTTGTTTGACCCTGACCTTGAAGGTCACCTGAAGGTCAAGGTCATATAAAGGTCAAGGTCAAGCATGTGAGTCGTTTGGGCTTTGCCCTTCTTGTTTCGTTTTGTTTTAATGTTCCATTTTTGTTTGCCAATTTTAAGGTGCATCTATTAATGAAAGCAATACTAGGAGCAGTTTGTACAGGATATGTGTCGGGGAAAATTTTTTCTTTCTGGTAGAATATAATTCCCAGTAGGAAAATTGTTACTGACTACCAGCACTGAACCGTTCACCCAGTAAGTTGTTTACGTATTTGGTTCTTTTGGCTGTGCTCCAACAAATTTTTAGGGTACATGACTGATGAACCAAGTGCATGTGATCTAAACCACTCCTTGATCAACAATTTGGTGAACTGAAGCAGAAAGTAGTTCATTCTATACTCTCTCCTTCTATGCGTATCCCTGTGTAGGCTGTGTGGTCAGCCTGTTGTCACTAGAACACAGAGACTTACTGGCACTTGGTAATTTGCCTTGCATTCAGCCATTGGAGGGCAGGCCATGGGTTTAGTCTCTACCTGAAGTTTAAAACTTTCCCTGTCTCATGTAGCATATCTAGTTCTGTAATAGGAACTGCTACTCTGTGTGGTCAGCCTGTTGTCACAAGAACACAGCGACTTACTGGCACTGTGCAGACCTGCCAAGTGCTACGATTTAGGCGTAGCATGCTACGATTTCGGCATGCTTGCTACGCTGCTACGCTTGTCCGTAAAAACTACGCTTTTTCCGCGTGCCAGCCTCGAACTGAACTTTCGACCTTTTGACCCCCACGTAGCGCCCCCCCCCCCCCCCCCCCCCCCCCCCCCCACCTTCCCGCTTCACGCCGCCGGCTGAGCGCTCTCTTTCTCTCCCCCCCCCCCCCCCCCCCCCCCCCCCCCCCCGGCTACGCCTATTTCTTAAATGATACGCCCAAAAGCTCTGGATGCTACTCTTTGGCATGTTGGTGGGTTGGCAGGTCTGGCACTGTGTCTCATCACTCCTACATACACTTCACTGGCTCCCCATCTCTCAGAGGATAGATTATAAACTTGCTACTTTGTGCTTCAAGGCCATCGACAACACCTCACCACACGCTCTTACAGAAATTCTTGCAGTCTACACGCCCTCCAGATCTCTACGCTCAGCTGCTGACTCTAGAATGCTCAAGGTCCCCCACCGTAATAAGAAAACTCAAGGACAGCGTGCCTTCTCCTATATCGGACCTGTAACCTGGAATAGTCTCCCTCTCTCAGTCCGTCATTCTGACACTCTGCCCCAGTTCAAAAGTGCTCTAAAGACCCACCTCTTCTGATCCGCCTTTCCCGCTGAGCTGCTTCGCCTTACTTGAACTGGCCGGCAAGTGTTGTGAATATTGTATAGTTTGTTCTATTTGTTCTATTGGATCTTAGTTTTTGTTTTTTATGTGTGTTGTGTGTGAGTTTTTTTTATGGGAATGTGGTGTTGAGTGGTTGTATGAGTGTTGATTCTTTGGATTGTAAACACCATGAGCTTGCCTGTCAAGGGAAGGTATGTGCTTATGAATAGACTATTATTATTATTAATTTGCCTTGCATTCAGCCATTGGAGGGCAGGCCATGGGTTTAGTCTCTACCTGAAGTTTAAAACTTTCCCTGTCTCATGTAGCATATCTAGTTCTGTAATAGGAACTGCTACTCTGTGTGGTCAGCCTGTTGTCACAAGAACACAGAGACTTACTGGCACTTGGTAATTTGCCTTGCATTCAGCCATTGGAGGGCAGGCCATGGGTTTAGTCTCTAGTTTAAAACTTTCCCTGACTCATGTAGCATATCTAGTTCTGTAATAGGAACTGCTTCTCAGTGTGGTCAGCCTGTTGTCACAAGAACACAGAGCCTTACTGGTGCTCTGTAATTTGCCTTGCATTAGCCATGCAACGTAGAGGTAAGGAGCCGGTGTCAGACTATACAAAGTTCACCTGGAAAAAAAGAAAACAGAAAAAAATGACCGGAGTCTGACCAATTGTATTCTCTCGTGAGAGAAGTGGGCCCTGAAGAGGGCCGTTACTAGAGCAGTCGTAGCCATGCAAGGGCAGGTCATCTGCTTCTGTAACAGGAACTGCTTCTCTGTGGGCTGTGTGGTCAGCCAGTTATCACTAAAACACAAATGTTAATCGGCACTGTTCCCTTTTCTTTGCAGTGTTCAGGCATAAGCAGACCATGCTGGTGATCAACAACATCGAAGTGGCACCGCTGTCCAGCTGAGCCAAGGAAGACTCCTTTTCAAGAATGCAAACCATGAATTCCAGGGCCATGATCAGAATGGCTCTACGGAGTGCCCAAGCCTACAGACAGTGTCTGCCCTCACCTTGGTGGACTCTACATTCAAGATATGCATCTTTCTGCACTGCCCTCGATATGCTAGTGTGCATGACAGAAAAAGAGCTGTGTTTCCCAGAGGGTACAGATCCTCCATCCAGAGCTATCCAAACATTCTAGGTGGAGTGATGTAGGGAGCGCTTGCAGAGCCGGAAGCTTGTTTGGATTTCAGCCTGTCTGCACAAATGCCAGCTGTCAGCATTCACCTCTGAATGCTTTTGATAGCAATTAATATGCATTACCCTCCTCTGGAAGACTCACCTCTGAATAATTGACATGCAGTTTTAAGGGGAAGCTATTGAGGACATTCTGATTCCACGGCGAGGAAGTTCTGTAGTTGCAGAGTCCTTGTGTCTATTGCCCCATCAAGTGACCACTCAGAATGACACAGTTCAATGCCTACACATATGCATTGTGACTCAAAATACACTTTACATTTAACTGAATAAAAACGTGTTTTATACAGTACCAAAACTTAATTAGAAGCTGTTGCAAATTTTATTTCACAGCAGGTGTGAATGATCAACCGCTTTCACTTTTGGAGACGAGGTTCAGCAGTTTACACACTGCTCCATGATGAATTTGTGAAAATGTGTGGTATGTCTGTGTACAGGTATGTGCTGCATTCATGCTCAGCATGCTTGCATGCATTAGTTGGGTGTGAACTATTTTAATGTATGACTGAAAACAAATAAAAGTTTGTTACGACATCCCAGGTTTCTTTTTCTCATTCACCTTCTTAGTTTACTTTTTGAAAAAGTTTCCAGGCTTGAAAAGGTGTACAGAAAGCACAGTCTATAGCAGACAAAGCTGATGAAAAAGTGTACAGAAGGCACAGTCTATAGCAGATAAAGCTGATGAATAAGTGTACAGAAGGCACAGTCTATAGCAGATAAAGCTGATGAATAAGTGTACAGAAGGCACAGTCTATAGCAGATAAAGCTGATGAATAAGTGAAAGCTTGTCTGCACAGGGCAGGATCAAATGCTAACAGTAACAGACACTTCCAGGAGATCTTCAGGAAAACCAGTGCAGTGCATTTGCTATGATGCTGCAGTCTCCGCAGGAGCGAACTGTGAAACCGATTTAGAAGGTTGATCCTTACCATCATTATCATTACCAAGTCTTTCGGAGAGCGTAGTTTCAGTTTCATTGTCCCTAGTGTCTGGAATTCCCTGCTGGCTGGCCTACGTGATGCACCATCTATGTTCATTTTAAAATCTCAGTAAAAAACCCATATGTTTCGTCTTGCTTTTCTGTAACCTCCATAGTTTTTTTTCAATTCCTGGTATGATAGTCGTACGAGTGTTGTGCTATGTAGTATGACTGACGAGTAACTGCTTGTATATCTGGCTATGCCCGCGCACTGAGTTTTGCAAGAAATGCGCGTTATAAATGCTATTTTATTATTATTATTATTATTATTATGATCATAACAGAAGGACTGCCATGAAGGACACCTTCTCTGAAGGCCATGCCCAACACATTAGTTGCTGACCATGTACCTCTACCCTGAGGTGTCCACTTGTCCTGGCCACCGTGCATTCCTCCTGCTCTTTGATCAGCCATGGCTGACCACTTGGCTAACCAGTTCAGCATCTGACCACTGCTTCACCCTGCCAATTCAGCTGAGCTGGGTTTCCCAGGAGCAATCCTAATGCATCATATGTGATCCTGTTGCAGGCTGGCTGGAGTTGCACAGCTTGTTAGCCTTTGTAGGATACGTTAGGCCACAAAAATCACTAGAACAGTAGAGTGTAACGCAGATTAAGTCTCGGCGTCCCTAGTTATTTACCTCTTATGAATCGAGTAGGGAGACGCGGTGGGTCAATTCTTACTCCGAACCAACAGGGCTCTTGCAGGACCAGAAGCACGTTACCTCTTTTCAAATGTCCAGAGATGAGTACTCACCGTGAATGCCTGTGAGGACAGGTTGAACCAGGAGAACAGCTTTCGGCTTTGCATGTGCCCTCTGTGAGAGCTCATCTCTGACCATTTTTAAGACCTTTTGAAATGAAGCTCGCCTTTCGTCAATCGAGAGGGTCACATGTTTGGTTAGGATTGCTTTTGAGAAACCTGCCTCTGGAATATCGGTCCGACTCTACTGAAGACACTTGCTGTCACCTGTTCCTGCCTGTGCATCTATTGCCTTCTGTGCCCATTCTAGTTCACTAGAGACTATGCCTACCGGCGAAAGTGTCTCTAGCCCAGTTGACATCACGTGATGGAAGGTTTTCGTCCGATATATATGCAAATGGAGGTCACAGGAGAGGCTTGTGGGATAGCTGATCTGCTCCCTGACTTATGGCGTTAAAGTAGTTCTAAGACTATTTTGCACAAAACTCTTAACTTACTCTGGTTGAAGCAATAAACAAGCGTTTATTTGATAAAATAACATGTTTGTGTCGAAATGGAAACAAGTTTTGACATCTGAAAGATTTTTGTAAAAAGTGGAGAAATAAATAGTATCAGAACGAACTATTTTTGACGCAATGCTGTAATGCGAAGGGTCAAGTCTATTACGCATTCATTTAGAACTGTGCCAGAGTCAATACTACTGACTAGGGTTCATAAGAATGCTCTGTGCCCTCCAGGACTATGACAGCTCCTTTGTAGCTCCTATTTCTTGCTGATTGTGTAGGTGATCCATGCCTGGAGTCAGCAATCTCTGTGGAACTGTGACTGCATGAAGAATCTGCAAGTGCAGTCAGAAGTCATGCTTACTTGACTTAGTCCTCTTCGCTCCGGTCGGAGCACAGGGCCTTCACTGCAAGTCTCCACCTGTCTGTCTTGGGCTGCCCTCTTCGCCTCTCCCCAGGTCATCCGGACTGTCCTCAGCTCTGCTTGTAGGGTTCTTTTCCAGCCCAATCCTTGCCACGGTCTTGGGGAAGAGAAGGTTCATCGGCGAGTCAACTCCCTAGAAGTTTCATGGGTGGTTGGAAATCCTGTGTTGTCTGCTCTCTGGAGCGATGTGACCAATGTTCCACAGTTGACAAAATAATAGATTATCACAAAATTCAAGCCAGTTTTATTTCCAGTAAACCTTTATATCACAAAACCACTTCAACAACATTCACACAGATGTTCAGAGTAGTGAAATACCACTGTACATAATGGCAGATATGACTATAACAGCAACAAACACCTCATTAACTAGCTGCCAAAAACAAGCCCAGGCAGTGACTGAAAAATCTCGGCACACATGATCTACATTATATCATCATCATCATCAAAAGACAGGCAGACGACAGAAATGTAATCCAGTAAGGACTCGGTTGTGAGCACTGAACACTACACCAACCAAGCAAGGAGATTCCTGGTGCTCCATAGTTTCTGGAAACAATACCTCCACACAAAAGTTATGACCACTGTGATTACTGTGACAAGTAGAAAAACTGCCAGGGTTAAATTTTCCTAAGTCATATCAGCTGCAACAGTTGAGAAATTCAGCTTGACTCTGGCAGGGCACATGATCTTGTGATATTGTGAAGAGATAATTTCTATTACAGCAAAAATGCAACCTTCACTACAGAAGGCATTGTCTGTAGTGACACTGAACAGTTCTACTACAGCGATTAATTTAACCTTACTACAGAGGGCATTGTCTGTAGTGACACAAAACAATTCTACTACAGCAATTAATTTAATCTTAAGTACTACAGAAGGCATTGTCTGTAGTGACACTGAACAGCTTTCTACTACAGCGATTAATTTAACCTTACTACAGAGGGCATTGTGTGTAGTGACACAAAACAGTTCTACTACAGCAATTACTTTAATCTTACTACAGAAGGCATTGTCTGTAGTGACACTGAGAGATTTCTACTGCAGCGATTAATTTAACCTTACTACAGAGGGCATTGTCTGTAGTGACACAAAACAGTTTTCTACTACAGCAATTACTTTAATCTTACTACAGAAGGCATTGTTTGTAGTGACACAAAACAGCTTTCTGCTACAGTTTAATCTTACTACAGAAGGTATTGTTTGTAGTTACACTGAACAGATTTCTACTACGGCAAAAGTTTAACCCTCACTACAGTGGACATTGCCCTGTATAGTAACGCAGTGGAACAGATTCCTGCAACAAAACAGTCTTGCCATCCCCCCGCCCCATCCCCCAACCACCCCCCAGAATTGCTGGGCAAAAAGCAAACCCAAAGCTAAGATGCCCTGCCAAAAGTTCAGGTGGACACACTGGAAGCTGTTTACGCAGATGTCCTCATCCCCACCTGGTAGTCTTGGTGACAACAATGATGGTGAGACACCCCCACCAAAAAAAAAAAATAATAAAACAATTGGTAATTTTGGTAACCCAACTGACCCTATCTTTTCCTGCCAACCTTAAACGTTTTTCATGATAGTAAAATAAGAGAAAAATGAAAAGAGGACTGAAAAAGAAATCAAAAGTAAACAACAAACTGCATGCTGTCCCATCTTCCCTATGAGCACTGTGTATGTAAAAACATGTTTTCAGTAAAAGGGAAAATTTTATTTACGTTCAGATGAGTCTATTGAATACACATTTCTTAAAACATACGTATACACACACACGCATTGTCTCAGTCTGGCTTCCTTGAAAGAACTTTTCCCTCAAAAAGTCAGGCCTACTGATCAACTTTTTTTTTGGGGGGGGGGGGGGAGGAGGGGGGGGGGGGGGGGGGATGTATCTTAGCCACCACTTTTTTTTTTGCCTAATGGTAAAGACAGAGCATTAGTGTTTCTTGTGCACAGCACACCTCAATGTTCACTACACAGCATACGCTGGGCTGGAGAGAACCAGTCAAACCTGCAAAATCTTGGGAGCATCAGACACTCAAACATGTATAGATCTGAAGTAATTTTGCATTTGGACTCATCCAAGCTTGACGTGGCACTTAAGTGTGAGTGCGTGTGTGGAAACGCACCAGAAAACCCCTGCCTTTGCTCTTGCAATCCCCTAACAGTTGTCAGTCCATAGTTGACACAGCTACACATGCTTCCCCCTAGCCATAAGGGAGAGAAGTCCACGACTTACAGTGAAGGAATCAATGAAATACCAAAAGACAAATCGGGAGACTTTTCTACCCATTAAAATATCTGGTTCAATGTTCTCCAAATATACAGAACTACAGCTTGGGAAATCTGCTGAGCAGCATGACGATGAGTATAGTATTACAATAAATGCACACTTAATACTTCTTGCCCACACATACTTGGTGATGAAACTCAACAGTGAAGCATTCATACAAACAAAACGACTAAGATTATTGATATGGCGCATTGTGTCTCCATTTCTGAACACTGCAGAGAGCACACTTGACCATTCAGGAAGTAACCAAGACCACACTTGCCTCACACACTCCACTGAAGCTGGATATAATATACTTGTAAGTTCAACTGACTGACCTTTAAGTTTACACCTTTTTCATATTCTTTCCTTAATTAGGGTCATCCAATCTTCCATACACATTTTTGGAATCAAATCATACACCAAGTGTAAACAGCTCCACCGGAAATTTTCTGTGTTTATCTTCAGTCCAGCAGGCTCAGCTCCAGGACACTGATCAACTTTTATGAGCTACAATTATCACCATGAAATTCCAGCTGTATCAGTTATGACATGGGCTCATGTTCCGCAAGTGGGTAGTTGTCTTTGTACATCTTCACATGCTCCTTCATCTCTGCATACTGCTTCTCAATGTGCTTCGGCATTTCTGCATACACATCTGTGAAAAGCTGGTCCGGGCTGTGCTTCTTCTTCTTCTCTGCAGCCTGGAAGGCCTTCATCACCATCTTGCGGGCCTCGGTCTTCCACTGCTTCTCCTGGTTCTCGTCCCACCACCCCTTGTGCACCATGTAGTGGTACAGACGCGTGATGGGGTTGTCCTTCTTGTCCCAGCTCTGCACTTCGTCCACGGACCGGTAGGCAGAGCTGTCGTCTGACGTGCTGTGGTGCCCAATCCTGTATGTCATGGCTTCGATCAGGACGGGTCGGTTTTGGCTGATGCACATCTCGCGTGCCTTCTTGGTGGCGTTGTACACTGCGAAGACGTCATTGCCGTCCACCCTGATGGTCACCATGCCATAGCCTGGGCCTCGAGATGCGATGCCGTCACCCCTGTACTGGTCCTTGGTGGGAGTGGAGATGGCGTAGCCGTTATTCCGGCAGAAGAAGATGATGGGGCAGTCCAGCACTGCTGCAAAGTTGAAGGCTGCATGAGCGTCGCCCTCAGATGATGCACCCTCACCAAAGTAGCAAATGACACACAGGTTCTTCTTCTGAATCTTGAAAGCATAGGCAGCTCCCGACGCCTGGGGCATCTGCGTTGCCAGGGTGGAGGAGATGGTGACGAAGTGGTGTTCTGGAGACCCATAGTGCACAGGCATCTGCCGGCCCTTGCTCATGTCTTCCTTGTTGCCATAGCACTGGTTGATGAACTGGTCAAGGGTAAACCCGCGCCACATCAGTACACCGGCCTCGCGGTACTGGCCAAACACCAGGTCCTTGGGGTCCAGCGCCGCTGCAGACCCGATGTGAGTGCCCTCCTCTCCGTAGTTGGTCATGTAGAAGGAGATGCGGCCCTGCCTCTGCGACTCATACAGGATCCTGTCCATGGTGTTCAGCAGCGTCATGTCGCGGTACATCTTCAGCACCGTGTCCTTGGGCAGGTTGGGGTCCTCGTCTTTGGCCGCCTCCACGAAGTGCCCGTCCCTCCCCATCACCCGGTACACGGGGATGCCCTCCAGAAAGTCGGGGTCTAACAGCTGCAGCTTGTTGACGAAGCGCGATTTAGAACCAGGGAACTCGGGTTTGTCCTCAAACTGTAGTTTGCTCATCTCCCCTACATCGTCTGTGTGCACTCCCCTCGACAGCAGCAGTGAGGACGGCACGCAGTGTTTGGCGACGTGGGACTCCACACACGCTCTAGAGGCACCCTGACGCAAGAGGCAGTGCCTCATCCTACCCAGCAGAGGTAGCACCCGCACTGAGGCCATGCTGACGTGATGCAACACCCGTGTAGATTGTTTTCTTCTGCGGCACCGAGAGGATAATAATCCTCGACCTCTGTGTACCTCGTAACGCGCATGCGTGAGGAAGCGGAAATTAGGCAAGGGGACTGCACCCATTATGACTTGTGAACTTCTAACGCAGACTCACTCATTTTCCAATGCAGCGAAAGAAGCATAGCTGCGCCAATAAATGTCTACAGTAGGTGTCAGTGAATTATTTTAATGGCTAAAACACTGTAAATATATATATATATGTGTCTTATAAAAGGCATTGCTTGCTGGTATGCATCTTCAAAGTGAGCACGAAAGCCAGTGAGCTTCACGCAGCTGGATTGGTAAGCACTGCGGCCTGTGGAGCGCATCTGTGTTATCTCCCCTGTGGGGACTGGTAAACAGCAGGACGTCACAGGGTGGGTGCTTGTGCGTGCATATGGTTCTCAAGGACAGTCGACAAACGTTAGTTTGGGCAGGGGAGATACCCAGGTCATTTAAGCGACTTCATAATTATACCCTGGGTGCCTGAGTCAATGCATTGTGAAATAGTAGAAAGTTATTTCTATAAGAAAATAATAGTAATGGTCGAACAGCTGTGATTGAGAAAACAGCATTTAAGGGGCTGCCAAAGAAGTAAAGAACACCTATGAAAATATTATGGTACAAAATCCGTGGGTAATATTTTATATATATATATATATATATATATATATATATATATATATATATATATATATATATATATATATATATATATATATATAATGCATAGTTTTTCCTGGTCAGAGCAGACGCATACAGAAATCGGTAATTCTTTTCTGTGCCGTTAGAGGAGGAAGTGTTTGTAACTGGTCAGATTTACTGAGAATACATCCACAAGTTTTACGCGCATTACGAGCTTTGACACGGTAACAGTACAATATTCTTTTAGTACCTGGCGAGCGTGAAAACAGACTGTCCTCTGCGAATAAATTATTTTTTTAAAACGATGGAAGAAACTATTCCTGACCTTGAATGAAGTATAGTGGCACCTGGGGCATAATCTTTTGTTGTTGTTAGGTCGAGACAGCAAAGCCATGTCCATGGGCACATTTGCATTGGTGCTGCCAAGAACAGCGTGCAGATGTCCAACAGTTTTGAGTGCAATCACTTAGAAACTTCCGGCGACACTAGAGAATCATTAAAAACTGACCAGAACGCCGCAGAAAAGTATAGGCCTATATTCAGTGTCCGCTTGTACTTTTTAGAGGTTTCAGTTAGCGTACTCCCGATCGATGCACAAGACTTCACGTACTGCTGGAGATGTCTCCATATGCTTCTTTTTTCTACAGGGGATGTATGTGCTTGTGTGTGTGTGTGTGTGTGTGTGTGTGTGTGTGTGTGTGTGTGTGTGTGCGTGCGCGAGTGTGTGTGTCTATGTGTGTGTGTCTGTATGTATATATGTATGTGTGTATATGTGTGTGTACATGTATGTGTGTTTCCGCACCAAGGAGGTCAGGGTACCACTGTCCCCCAGAAGCCCCCATATTTCCTCTTTTCCCCCCTCCCCCGATATGCTGATGGAGATAATACTTTTTCACTTTCAATATTCATCTTGACGTTTTAATATAAAATTGATACCTTATTTCAATATTTTAAAACGGTTTTCACCTTTCCAAAACTCCTAGAACCCATCCACCCACCCCCCGCGCTTCACAAGGATTTATCTGCTGGCAGCCTTTTAAATGTCTGTATATCTCTGTTTTTCTTGTCTTCATTTCCGGCGATGACGTGCACTGAAGGTATGCTTTGATAAAGATCCGTATACGATATAACAGGAACTACCAGTAAAACATCTAAATGTAGAAATATGTAGAGGTGCATGCAAATAAATTATAACCCCACTTTTAAAGAGACATCACATGCGCCAGACATTGACTACATCAGCGTTGTGAAAGGGGGAGGGGGTGGGGTGGGGGTGGGGGGGGTAGGGGTGGAGGTGGTTACTGGTACCAAACTCACCGTCTCCCCGCGCGATAGGTAAGAGGTGAATAAGTACCGTAGATAAGTCGTGACGTGATTTGACCTTTAACAAATTAAGATTTTTTCGTGATTTGTGGCCTCACATTGCCTACAAAGACTGATAACCGTAAAACTTCTTCCTTCCGTCCATCCATCCATCCATCCATCCATCCATCCGTCCATCCATCCATCCATCCATCCATCCATCCATCCATCCATCCATCCATCCATCCATCCGTCCATCCATCCATCCATCCATCAAAGGAAGGCTTTTCATCGATGTTTGTAGTCAACTAGGTCGCTAGTGCGCTGCCAACACGCATGCAGTTTTACTGTTTAGATGACAAGCAAAGGCATCTTTTGTGTTTGAATACATCCTGCATGCAGGCAGATTAAATATACAAGACGTTTACAAAATTGTTAATTTAAGTCAAAGGTACAAAACGAAAATAAGAATGAAAGCTTACCTGACGACTCCAGAATACTCAGCCAACCTGAAACAACGGTCATTTTCCATATTGTGTTTCCTTAGAATGATCAAATCTGATCTGCACTAACATACGTATCGTCTAGTCCAAACTGTTGTCCCCTGACAAGCACTCACAACTGCATGCACTCTGACCCGTGACCTTCTCACCTCCTCGCACTGCTTACCTACAGGTTGGCTCCAGACCATACGATATCACGAGAGCTCCTTCATTTGTACAATTTGGTCTCAGGAGAGAGAGAGGCCAGAGAGCCATTCTGTGCGAAATTTACAGCCTGGTTGTCTTTTTCACGCGAGACTTTAGGAAGCCAAAAGAACGAGTATTGCTTTCTGTAGCAAGCACTTGTTACGCCATCCATCCAAACACGGTGGGCTGACTTTGAGACAGAGCTTGCAGACGATAGTTGAGCCGATCAGGTACAGTCCGTGGCTTCTTTTTACCCTCGTCTTTTCTTTGCCTGCAGCGTCCTTATCTTCCCTTCTGAGCAACGCTTTGTTCCAGTCGATCTTTGTACATATGTGCCTTTGTTCCAGTCGGTCTGTGTGTCTGCCGACACGTCTCTGTACATATGTGCCTTTGTTCCAGTCGGTCTGTGTGTCTGTCGACACGCCTTTGTACATATGTGCCTTTGTTCCAGTCGGCCTTTGTACATATGTGCCTTTGTTCCAGTCGGTCTTTGTACATATGTGCCTTTGTTCCAGTCGGTCTTTGTACATATGTGCCTTTGTTCCAGTCGGTCTGTGTGTCTGTCGACACGCCTTTGTACATATGTGCCTTTGTTCCAGTCGGTCTTTGTACATATGTGCCTTTGTTCCAGTCGGTCTTTGTACATATGTGCCTTTGTTCCAGTCGGTCTTTGTACATATGTGCCTTTGTTCCAGTCGGTCTTTGTACATATGTGCCTTTGTTCCAGTCGGTCTTTGTACATATGTGCCTTTGTTCCAGTCGGTCTGTGTGTCTGCCGACACGTCTCTGTACATATGTGCCTTTGTTCCAGTCGGTCTGTGTGTCTGTCGACACGCCTTTGTACATATGTGCCTTTGTTCCAGTCGGTCTGTGTGTCTGTCGACACGCCTTTGTACATATGTGCCTTTGTTCCAGTCGGCCTTTGTACATATGTGCCTTTGTTCCAGTCGGTCTGTGTGTCTGTCGACACGCCTTTGTACATATGTGCCTTTGTTCCAGTCGGCCTTTGTACATATGTGCCTTTGTTCCAGTCGGTCTTTGTACATATGTGCCTTTGTTCCAGTCGGTCTGTGTGTCTGCCGACACGCCTTTGTACATATGTGCCTTTGTTCCAGTCGGTCTTTGTACATATGTGCCTTTGTTCCAGTCGGTCTTTGTACATATGTGCCTTTGTTCCAGTCGGTCTGTGTGTCTGCCGACACGCCTTTGTACATATGTGCCTTTGTTCCAATCGGTCTGTGTGTCTGCCGACACGTTTTTGTACATATGTGCCTTTGTTCCAGTCGGTCTGTGTGTCTGTCGACACGCCTTTGTACATATGTGCCTTTGTTCCAATCGGTCTGTGTGTCTGTCGACACGTTTTTGTACATATGTGCCTTTGTTCCAGTCGGTCTGTGTGTCTGCCGACACGCCTTTGTACATATGTGCCTTTGTTCCAATCGGTCTGTGTGTCTGCCGACACGTTTTTGTACATATGTGCCTTTGTTCCAGTCGGTCTGTGTGTCTGTCGACACGCCTTTGTACATATGTGCCTTTGTTCCAGTCGGTCTTTGTACATATGTGCCTTTGTTCCAGTCGGTCTGCGTGTCTGTCGACACGCCTTTGTACATATGTGCCTTTGTTCCAGTCGGTCTGTGTGTCTGCCGACACGTTTTTGTACATATGTGCCTTTGTTCCAGTCGGTCTGCGTGTCTGTCGACACGCCTTTGTACATATGTGCCTTTGTTCCAGTCGGTCTTTGTACATATGTGCCTTTGTTCCAGTCGGTCTGCGTGTCTGTCGACACGCCTTTGTACATATGTGCCTTTGTTCCAGTCGGCCTTTGTACATATGTGCCTTTGTTCCAGTCGGTCTTTGTACATATGTGCCTTTGTTCCAGTCGGTCTTTGTACATATGTGCCTTTGTTCCAGTCGGTCTTTGTACATAGGCCTATGTGCCTTTGTTCCAGTCGGTCTTTGTACATATGTGCCTTTGTTCCAGTCGGTCTTTGTACATATGTGCCTTTGTTCCAGTCGGTCTTTGTACATATGTGCCTTTGTTCCAGTCGGTCTTTGTACATATGTGCTTTTGTTCCAGTCGGTCTTTGTACATATGTGCCTTTGTTCCAGTCGGTCTTTGTGTCTGGCGACACGCCTTTGTACATATGTGCTTTTGTTCCAGTCGGTCTTTGTACATATGTGCCTTTGTTCCAGTCGGTCTTTGTACATATGTGCCTTTGTTCCAGTCGGTCTTTGTACATATGTGCCTTTGTTCCAGTCGGTCTTTGTACATATGTGCTTTTGTTCCAGTCGGTCTTTGTACATATGTGCCTTTGTTCCAGTCGGTCTTTGTGTCTGGCGACACGCCTTTGTACATATGTGCCTTTGTTCCAGTCGGTCTTTGTACATATGTGCCTTTGTTCCAGTCGGTCTGTGTGTCTGGCGACACGTCTTTGTACATATGTGCCTTTGTTCCAGTCGGTCTGTGTGTCTGGCGACACGTCTTTGTACATATGTGCCTTTGTTCCAGTCGGCCTTTGTACATATGTGCCTTTGTTCCAGTCGGTCTTTGTACGTATGTGCCTTTGTTCCAGTCGGTCTTTGTGTCTGGCGACACGCCTTTGTACATATGTGCCTTTGTTCCAGTCGGCCTTTGTACATATGTGCCTTTGTTCCAGTCGGTCTTTGTGTCTGGCGACACGCCTTTGTACATATGTGCCTTTGTTCCAGTCGGTCTTTGTGTCTGGCGACACGCCTTTGTACATATGTGCCTTTGTTCCAGTCGGTCTTTGTGTCTGGCGACACGCCTTTGTACATATGTGCCTTTGTTCCAGTCGGTCTTTGCACATATGTGCCTTTGTTCCAGTCGGTCTTTGTGTCTGGCGACACGCCTTTGTACATATGTGCCTTTGTTCCAGTCGGTCTTTGTACATAAGTGCCTTTGTTCCAGTCGGTCTGCATGTCTGTCGACACGCCTTTGTACATAAGTGCCTTTGTTCCAGTCGGCCTTTGTACATATGTGCCTTTGTTCCAGTCGGTCTTTGTACATATGTGCCTTTGTTCCAGTCGGCCTTTGTACATATGTGCCTTTGTTCCAGTCGGTCTGCGTGTCTGGCGACACGCCTTTGTACATATGTGCCTTTGTTCCAGTCGGTCTGCGTGTCTGCCGACACGTCTCTGTACATATGTGCCTTTGTTCCAGTCGGTCTGCATGTCTGTCGACACGCCTTTGTACATATGTGCCTTTGTTCCAGTCGGCCTTTGTACATATGTGCCTTTGTTCCAGTCGGTCTTTGTACATATGTGCCTTTGTTCCAGTCGGTCTGCGTGTCTGTCGACACGCCTTTGTACATATGTGCCTTTGTTCCAGTCGGTCTGTGTGTCTGTCGACACGCCTTTGTACATATGTGCCTTTGTTCCAGTCGGTCTGTGTGTCTGTCGACACGCCTTTGTACATATGTGCCTTTGTTCCAGTCGGTCTTTGTACATATGTGCCTTTGTTCCAGTCGGTCTTTGTACATATGTGCCTTTGTTCCAGTCGGTCTTTGTACATATGTGCCTTTGTTCCAGTCGGTCTTTGTACATATGTGCCTTTGTTCCAGTCGGTCTGCGTGTCTGTCGACACGCCTTTGTACATATGTGCCTTTGTTCCAGTCGGCCTTTGTACATATGTGCCTTTGTTCCAGTCGGTCTTTGTACATATGTGCCTTTGTTCCAGTCGGTCTGCGTGTCTGTCGACACGCCTTTGTACATATGTGCCTTTGTTCCAGTCGGTCTGTGTGTCTGTCGACACGCCTTTGTACATATGTGCCTTTGTTCCAGTCGGCCTTTGTACATATGTGCCTTTGTTCCAGTCGGTCTGTGTGTCTGTCGACACGCCTTTGTACATATGTGCCTTTGTTCCAGTCGGTCTTTGTACATATGTGCCTTTGTTCCAGTCGGTCTTTGTACATGTGTGCCTTTGTTCCAGTCGGTCTTTGTGTCTGGCGACACGTCTTTGTACATATGTGTCTTTGTTCCAGTCGGTCTTTGTGTCTGGCGACACGTCTTTGTACATATGTGTCTTTGTTCCATTCGGTCTGTGTGTCTGGCGACACGTCTTTGTACGTATGTGCCTTTGGAGGTCAGTCTTCACGTGCAGCATCTTCTCGTCGTTTCGATTTCTAGGGAGGCCGTTTGACTGTCCACTTATTCAAATGGGCGTAATGTTACGTATATTAGACAAGCTAGTTATATCAACAAACAGGCAGACTATCGGGTTTCTGTTTGATTTCTTCATTCCTGCATTAAACCACTTCCCATTATTTGCTTCTGTAGAGCGCGAGCTTTCGGTACGAACAATGGGTGTTGTGGATGCTGAGATAGAAGCAACATACGTCAAAGATTTAAATATTTAGAATAGCTGGGGAAAAGCGGGGCACTATGCAATTATTCTGTTCTTTAAAAAGTTACATCAAGTTACACAGAGTAAACAAATTGAGGACACTTTATTCCAATGAAACATGCTTTCTTTGGTAAACTCGAAACCGAATATTTTAAATGAACTTTTCTTTCTTACAGTGAACGTCATGCTCTCGGGGCATTAAGCCCCTGGAGGTCGGGGCATTGGGCCCCAGCATAGCATACATATTTTGGTAAGTTTTTCTCATATAAAATGTATAAGATGACTTACAACTGCATAGAATCACACAGGAGGGAAAAAATCCTAATGTTAATTTTACTGTAAATTTGTCTCCCAATGCACAGAAGCAAGGTCCAAAATGACGTGATGCAGCCCCGATGCACTATTGGTAGCCTCTGGCAGCTCAAAGCAATCCAACAAGCTGCATGTGATACCACTCATCAACAAAGTGTATGGTTTCCATAAATTTATTTCTTGTGATCTGTGTATATACTTATGGCGGAAACTGCTGTTGACATAATGCTACAGAATAATGTACAGAAAATTAAAGGGAAACAGGCACGAACTATTCTTTTACTGACATTTTCAGGATAAATATATAAAGAAAAAAAAAGAAACACATGTTAATTCAGAGTAGAGGTGTGTATGTATTTCATCATTGTTGACTTTAAATTTTTCATTTTAGAAACAAAACGCTAAAATGTGGGGCATTAATCCCCACCACATTTTGATTGACTCTCATGGGCTTTGCCTTTTTCATTCAAGATTAATAAAGGGTCATGAAGTTTTAACTGTCAGTGCTGAAATATCATCAAACTTATAATGAACAAACCTCAATGAAATTTTTATGGAGGAATAAAAATCGTCACCGAAAAAGCCAGTTCTATCTCCAAAGCAGTACGTATTACGCGCAGTATAACACGAAACATCATGCAATTAATGCATGTGCACTTGTCTTGGTGGTTTTGGAAAGCACTGATGCGATTCTCGTGTTCCTTTGTTGATCACGAAGTGCACATTAAAATTAGATGTGAGTGAGGTCTAAGAGGCAAAGTTTTTTTGTACTTTCAACATGGTAGCAAAAGAGTGGTGTAAAAAAAAACTCGTACTGTGACTGACCTATATCCGACTGGGTCAAAACCATACATCGTTCTCGAGAGAAACGAACTTTGATTGTATGAAACTCATTTTGGATATAAATAACTAAAACTGACATACTGTTTTAAACAATTTCATCGAATTGGTCACTAAAGCCCCCTGGGGCTTGTTGCCCGCTTTCCCCTACATTATGCAAATTGGGGGGAAACAAGAAAGTGAGGAAGGAGAAGTGGGAGAAATTAAAGTAACCTGTTTTGTTTGTTGTTGCTGTTGTTCTCCTCCTCCTCCTCCCTCCTGCTCCTCCTCCTCCTGCTCCTGCTCCTGCTCCTCCTCCTCCTCCTCCTCCTCCTCCTCCTCCTCCTCCTCCTCCTCCTCCTCCTCCTCCTCCTCCTCCTCCCTCCTCCCTCCTCCTCCTCCTCCTCCTCCTCCTCCTCCTCCTCCTCCTCCTCCTCCTCTTCTTCTTCTTCTTCTTCTTCTTCTTCTTCTTCTTCTTCTTCTTCTTCTTCTTCTTCTTCTTCTTCTTCTTCTTCTTCTTCTTCTTCTTCTTCTTCTTCTTCTTCTTCTTGTGAATGGACATAGCATTGAACAATAGCATCCACTTAAGAAAAATTCTGAGTAAAAAGATGATAGACCTTCAGATTTTCTAAATCAATGCGGATTGAAAATTTGATATGTTCAAAAACTTTTTTTAAATGTAGGTTGCGGTTTTTGCGTCATTTACAACAAGTTTTAAAAAGAAAGATGCATTGATAATTAACCACGTAGATGATGTGAGCAGAAATGGTGTATACCATTCTAGTTCACAAGAGACTTCGCCTACCGACCACTGACTACTGACTCGGGTTCACAGAATGCGTGTATACACGATCTTTTATGTGACCTTGCAATGACCCATGTAGCAAGAAACTCCCAACGGAGCGAGGCAGCAGACGGTCTTCAGAGGAAGAGCCCCCGTCGACAAGTGCTTCGGCCCTTTAACTTCCTGATCATATTCATAATTCATATCATATTCGTGACTGCACCATCTGCGAATGCCTTTAAGGCCAGGTTAGACGCCCACTGGACAGACCTCCCTTCTATTTACGAAACAGAGTGCTACTTGTAACTTAAGGGCTCGATCCCGCCATGCATGCCTAAAAGTAACAACAAAGACGAACCCGGAAGGATGAACAGGCCTTGAATCGCCTCAAGCATCTTACAAGTACAAGTATAAAACGTCATCGAAGGACTTTTTTACTTTTTGCTGGGCGTTTCTTGACCTCTATTCACTCACAGCGCTCTAACTTGACATAGTCTAGTTTTAAACAAGTCATACTCATTTCATCTTTTTTCATTTTTGATTATTTAGGAATGAGCATTACGAATGTTATTGTTATCGAAGACATTAATAGCATAATAACTAAATAAGGAAATAGTTCCGGTGTCAAACTGTACACACTAATCGATATTTCAATCTCAACTTGAAAAAAACAACTCTTCAACGAAATGACGAAACCGACTACAATCTTCACAAATTTTGTTATATCCCGCTAATATTTTATATTTAATCAACACTGTCATACGACTTCTTTTCCCCTCCCCCTTGACATAGGCATTCGGAGTTAACGACTGTCTGCGAGGCAACTGAGACCAGACAAGCATTTCCGGCTACTGGCCGTGACCGAGTGAAGTATTTCACTTCATTTCAATATTTTCATTGCGATGGAAGATTTTGTAGGAGCTGAGAAAAGTTCACTTACGTGCAAGCCAAAAGTTAGGTGGGAGTGGTAGAGTTCAACTGTAGGTATTGGCAACTACGAGGGCAAACCTCTCTGGAACAGCCGATAGCGTTCATTGGCAGACGTCCCAAAGCAGTGAAAGCTCACTACTAAACTAAAGCGACGACGATTATCGCAGTCAATAACTGCAATTCAATGAAGTTTTGCACGTGTTAAGACGCTTGTAAGCTCTTCCAAACAACCTACTTGTCCTGGGCATGGGGCCAACTGCTTTGTGGAAAGTCGGGGATGTCGTTGCTCATTCTAGTAAACTAGAGATTTCGCCTACCGGCAACTCGGGTTTACAGAATGGTCGTTGCTAACTGATCAAGTATGAAAAAACGCCAATGTGTGCGTCGCAGCTGAAACTAACTGACCACCGCCCGCATCTGCCTGCTCTGCCTCCGCCACTTTTGAACTAGTTGAACGAGTGAAGTGATAGGAAGAAAGAAACAGTTTTCCCAGTAGCCCAAATCATCTCAGCAAACGCAAGATTACATTCAGAGTAGAGGTATTTATCCTTTGGACGGTTGCGGAAGGGCGTCGCCAGACTATCATAACGGACATTCTGTGAAGTGCCCTCCTGAGAATGTGTGTGTATTATCTTTCATTCACACGGTATTTGCTTCAGGCTGTGTAAGCCCAGAGAGCAGCTGTAATTTGGATTGACTCCTCAGACACGTTGTCTTCCACGGAGAGAAAGTCACGCGCTTGTTCACATTGCTATGGCTTTATTCCGCAGCCTACCTCTCCTGCATAGACTAAACCGCCGCCTGCTGGGAGCGAGCACTGCCAGAGTGTCTCGTCAGTACAATGGCACCCAAACTTGCCAGTCCAAGGTAATAGGGAGAGGTGTGCACAAGGACGTCCCAGGAGACAGTAAAACCGTGTACCCTGGCACCAAGTCCAAGATTGTCCACAAGCTGCAGCTGTTGGACCCCGACTTTCTGGAGGGCATCCCCGTGTACCGGGTGATGGGGAGGGACGGGCACCTCGTGGAGGCGGCCAAAGACGAGGACCCCAACCTGCCCAAGGACTTGGTGCTGAAGATGTACCGCGACATGACGCTGCTGAACACCATGGACAGGATCCTGTATGAGTCGCAGAGGCAGGGCCGCATCTCCTTCTACATGACCAACTACGGAGAGGAGGGCACTCACATCGGGTCTGCAGCGGCGCTGGACCCCAAGGACCTGGTTTTCGCCCAGTACCGGGAGTCCGGTGTGCTGATGTGGCGTGGGTTTACCCTGGACCAGTTCGTCGACCAGTGCTTTGGGAACGTAGGTGACAGTGGGAAAGGTCGCCAGATGCCCATCCACTACGGCTCCTCGGAACTCCGCTTTGTCACCATCTCCTCCACCCTGGCAACGCAGATGCCCCAGGCGTCGGGAGCTGCCTACGCCCTCAAGATGCAGAAGAAGAACCAGTGCGTCATCTGCTACTTTGGCGAAGGAGCAGCGTCTGAGGGCGACGCTCATGCAGCCTTCAACTTTGCAGCAGTGCTGGACTGCCCCATCATCTTCTTCTGCCGGAATAACGGCTACGCCATCTCCACTCCCACCAAGGACCAGTACCGGGGTGACGGCATCGCATCTCGAGGCCCGGGCTACGGCATGGTGACCATCAGGGTGGACGGCAATGACGTCTTCGCAGTGTACAACGCCACCAAGAAGGCACGCGAGATGTGCATCAGCCAAAACCGACCCGTCCTGATCGAAGCCATGACGTACAGGATTGGGCACCACAGCACGTCAGACGACAGCTCTGCCTACCGGTCCGTGGACGAGGTGCAGAGCTGGGACAAGAAGGACAACCCCATCACGCGTCTGTACCACTACATGGTGCACAAGGGGTGGTGGGACGAGAACCAGGAGAAGCAGTGGAAGACCGAGGCCCGCAAGATGGTGATGAAGGCCTTCCAGGCTGCAGAGAAGAAGAAGAAGCACAGCCCAGATCAGCTTTTCACAGATGTGTATGCAGAGATGCCAAAGCACATCGAGAAGCAGTATGCAGAGATGAAGGAGCATGTGAAGATGTACAAAGACCACTACCCTCTGAGGGAACACGAGCCCTTGTCGTGAGTGCTCTGACAACAGCAGCACACATCAGTTTTCTGCTGCTGCTGCTGCAGCAGCAGCAGCAGCAGCAGCAGTATAATGTTTTGGGGATACTGCACGGAGTAGGAATAGCGCCCTCCTGAGACTTGTGCACACGTGCCATCAGACAGTTTCTTGCCTTCATACGATCTGTAGACATTTATAGACTCTGTGCTGCCCGGTGGCATGAATGATTTCTCAAAAGCCATAAGCTGTAGAGATTTTTGGGGGGTCTTTTTATGTTGACTTCTTTTTTGCTTGTGGACATTTTCATTCGAGTTCTAAAAGGTGTTGATTTCCTCCCTTCTCTTTCAGTCTTTCTGTCTGTGTGTCTGTGTGTGTCTGTCTGTCTGTCTGTGTGTCTGTCTGTGTGTGTGTCTGTCTGTCTGTCTTTTTGTCTGTCTGTCTGTGTGTGTCTGTCTGTCTGTGTGTGTCTGTCTGTCTGTGTGTGTGTGTGTCTGTCTGTCTGTCTGTCTGTCTGCCTGTCTGTCTGTCTGTCTGTCTGTCTGTCTGTCTGTCTGTCTGTCTGTCTGTCTGTGTGTCTATCTGTGTGTTTGTCTGTGTGTCTGTCTGTCTGTGTCTCTCTGTCTGTGTGTGTGTGTGTGCCTGCATGCGTGCGTGCTTGTGTCTGTCATTCAGCGTGGCTGAGACTAGTGAATATAGTCTCAGCAACAGGTTGGTCACGTGATAGCCTTAAATCTTCCATAACATGCATACCACCGTTCTGAACACAGAGTCTCGGCCACGCTGAATGCCAAATCACATCGTGAGTGTATTCCTCCGCTTGTTGTGATACACTCGATAATGGCAGCCATGTTTTCGTCAATTCATTTTCTAAACATCGATTTCCCATGAATGTAAAACTTGTATGCGGTAAAATTCGAATCACAAGAGTGTAATATTGTGAACTCTACTAATTATAAGGACTTTGAATACAACAGCAATATTTATACTTCATTGAGCGAGTAAGGCAACCAATCCCGTCTGCATAATCTTCGATACACACAGAAACCCACTGAGTGCTTTTGCTGATGAGGAATCATTAATTTAATGTATGCTTAGAAGGATAAAACTTAGAAAAACTGCTTCTGAGCTATCCGATAATATCGAACTTCGGAATCGGACGGATTCCTACAGAAGAAACTTCCATTCGATTAACGTTCAACACAGACGGAATGTAGGTTAAATCACTTACTGACTCCATCAGTCGACACCGAATGATCGAAGTGTGGAGCTCGTCAAACAGTGTGAAGGCAGTTAGACCACAGGTTCTGGCCAGAAAGCATTTACTTGCGAGAGTATAACCATAGATTCACGAAACCAGCCCGGACCCATAGGAATCCTTTTCGCTGCGTTTATAGTAGGTCCAAAGATCGCGTGTATTACCAAAGACTATTCATAACTGTATAATCTTTGGTATTACTATACACAATTGCACGTGCTCAAGGCAGTTTGCAACCTTATAGACACGTTCGCGCTAAAAGTAGTTCTCAAATGATTTCCTGAAAATCTCATAGATTAGTTTTATTAGAACACCAAATTTGTGTTTATCTATCGGGATAAATAATTGGAGTGAAATACAATCGCCTCTTTTTACTCTCAATGGTCTTCTGATCATGTTGAATTTTGATTGGTAGAATCATTGGAATGTGGAGCCGAAGTCACGTGACCAACCTGTGTCAGAGATACTATGATCTCTGTGTTCAGAATGTGTGTCTGTGTGTGTGTGTCTGTCTGTGTTTGTCTGTCTGTCTGCCTGCCGGCCTGCCTGTCAGCCTGCCTGCCTGTCTGTCTATCTCTCTGCCTGCCTGCCTGCCTGCCTGCCTGCCTGCCTGCCTGTCTGTGGGTCTGTCCGTGTGTGTGTCTGAGTGTGTGTCTGTGTCTGTCTGTCTGTTTCTCTCTCTGTGTCTTTCTGTCTTTCTGTCTGTCAGTCTGTCTCTCTGTGTGTCTGTCTGTCTGTCTCTCTGTGTGTCTGCTTGTGTGTCTGTCTGCCTGTGTGTCTGTCTGTGTGTTCGTGCGTCTGTCTGTCTGTGTGTGTATCTGTCTGTCTGTGTGCCTGTCTGCCTGTCTGTCTGTCTGTCTGTGTGTCTGTCTGTCTGTCTGTCTGTCTGTCTCTCTCTGTCTGTCTGTCTGTCTGTCTGTCTGTCTGTCTGTCTGTCTGTCTGTCTGTCTGTCTGTCTGTCTGTCTCGTCTCTCTGTCTGTGTGTCTCTCTCATTTCGTCTCGTCTGTCTGTCTGTCTGTGTGTCTGTCTGTCTGTCTGTGTGTCTGTCTGTCTGTCTGTCTGTCTGTCTGTCTGTCTGTCTGTGTGTGTGTCTGTCTGTCTGTGTGTCTGTCTGTCTGTGTGTCTGTCTGTCTGTGTGTCTGTCTGTGTGCCTGTCTGTCTGCGTGTGTGTCTGTCTATCTGTGTGTCTGTCTGTCTGTCTGTCTGTCTGTCTGTGTGTCTGTCTGTCTGTCTGTCTGTCTGTCTGTCTGTCTGTCTGTCTGTCTGTCTGTCTCTGTCTCTCTATCTGTCTCTCTGTCTCTGTCTCTGTATGTCTGTATGTCTGTCTGTCTGTCTGTCTGTCTGTCTGTCTGTCTGTCTGTCTGTCTGTCTGTCTGTCTGTCTGTCTGTCTGTCTGTCTGTCTGTCTGACTCTCTCTCTCTCTCTCTCTCTCTCTCTCTCTCTCTCTCTCTCTCAAATCCATTATTTTACTTGTACTTTTCATGAAAAAAAAAGACCTTGTATATCTCAAAAGCAAATACATGTATATTGTAATTTTCCCTTTGTTAATGGACTTACATGAGTAATAGCTGATGTGATTCTCTCCCATCCACCCCCACCCCCTAAAGTATTGAATTCCACATGCGTATGTTATTTTCAGCATACATACATACAGAGAGAGAGAGAGAGGGAGAGAGAGAGAGAGAGAGAGAGAGAGAGAGAGAGAGAGAGAGAGAGAGAGAGAGAGAGAGACATAGAGAGAGAGAGAGAAACCAACACATCCCAGGGCCGGACCAAATGAGTTGTGGGGGGGGGGGGGGTTCCTTTTTGGTTGGGGGGACAAATCAGCGAAGTGGCGAAGCCACGAGCGCGCGCCTGCGAAGCAGGCGCGCAAACTAGGGGGGTCCGGGGGCATGCCCCCCCGGAAAATTTTTGAAAAACGGTTAAAATCTGTGCAATCTGGTGCATTCTGGGCCTTGTTTTGAGGGGTAAGAGCAGCATTGTTTTTGGTGCTAAAACTAGTAAAAGTTTAGCCCCCTCCCCCCCTCCCTTCCCCAAAAAAGCATTTAAAGAAAATACCACTGACCTATCTTTCAGCATGGAAAGTTCTTGTGTCAGACTGCCTGTGGCTCTGGCAGGGGAGAAGTGTCAAGTCAAGGGCTGGATAAGTTCAATTGTTCAGCAAGGTTTCTGGGAGCAGCGCCATGTGAGTTCGATATCGAACAGCGAATGTTTCCACAACCGCTCCAACGTCCACAGGAAAGCTGTCTTTGTGGATCTGCATGAGGGCTAATCCATTGAAGCGCTCTGCCCCCATTGTTGACCGAAGGTAAGTTTTCAGGATCCGAAGTCGGCTCATTGAACGTTCACACTCTGCTGTAGTGATTGGCAGAGTGCACATGAGGATCAGCATCTGATGCAAGTTCGGGTAAAATTCCTTGTCGCACACTTTTAGGGCTTCTGTGAGTGAAGTGGGAATCACAGGTTTTTGCTTCGTAGTTGGGTCAACCCCTGTGTTCGCTCTGTTCCACTTATCGACCCATCTCACAAATTCTGTGTCAACATTTGTAGAATTCTTCAAGTCCTGCTCCCAAAGGGCGGCCAGGCACTTGACACCATCCGGGACAGCATGACATCCATTTGGAAACTGCTTGATGATATTGGTGGGCACAAGCAGCAGGCCATCTTTGGCAAGGTCAGAATGCTTGAATCTCTCCTCCAGTTGGTTTCTCATGTTGTCAAGGAAAGGAACAGCAACTGACGCACGGTAGTATTTCTCAGTGGTTTCAGCAGGGTGATTTTCTCGAAGCAACTGCCTCGGCGCAATCCTTGGGCGTCGAAGATCTTCTTCAACTAAGTTGCGAGACATTTGGTTGGCCTCAACAAACCATTCTGAGAACACATTGTCAATGTCTGTCCTGAGCCTATTGACAGTGTTCGTGAGATCTGCAAGTTCAGCATAGGCCTTCACAATGTCCTGTGCTCTTTTCTGCAGGCTGGTGGTCAGAGGTTCGATGTACCGGAGGCAATTTCTTGTGACGACAAAAGCCACCAGGAAATCTGCACTTGACATGGTGTGCAGAAACCCTGTAGCTTTTGCAATAGTCTCGCAGTCCCACTCTTCTGTCACTCTGCCAGCCACCATCTGCCCCAAACAGTCGTACAGGACCATGTACATGTCCGAGAAAGTTTCAAACGCATGGTGCCTTTCCACCCAGCGTGTCTTGCACAGGTCCACCATCTTCTTCTTCCGCGTGTCAGGAAAGGCACGTTCAATGACCTCCTCCAGCTTTCTTTGCCGCTTTGGGGCACGGTTGAAGAAGAGAGCCAGGCAGTGGGATTTATTTCAGGCTGCCTGGCTGACAAGAGTACAGTGCTGTACGTGTGGGGGGGCCGGCCTGGCAGTGTGTGTTGGGGGCAGGGGGGGGGTACCTTTTTCTCATCGGATTTCACCATGAATCAGAATATAATTTGTTAGAGACACACACAAAAAATATTATTTAAAAAAAAACTCAAACCAAGGTACATGCTTTTTCTAGGGGTGGGTGGGTGGGTGGGGGGGTTCCGGAACCCCTGGAACCCCCCCCCCCCCCCCGGGTCCGGCCCTGCATCCAACAACCTATGTATATCTTGGGGTTTTACTTAAAGAATGAGGTGCCGGGGTCGGTCGAAATACTGACTGAAAATAAAAAGGTGTGGACAGCAACTGACAATGTATTCTTTTTTGAGCCAAAATGGCCCTGAAAAGGGCCGTTTACAGGTACGCGTATACTGATGGAGGTAGAGCCTCCCGCCCCGGGATGTAGAGCGACGAGTCACAAGGACGTGGCAGCTCCGTCTCTGTGGCAGTGGCAAGGCTCCGTCCCTGCTGGCAGGTATACGCAGTGATGTCCTCTTTTGGCGTCGTGGCAAGCTTTCGGATAAATTCCTTCTTCAGGCCAAGTGGCTCTACCCCCATCAGTATACGCGTACCTGTAAACGGCCCTTTTCACGGCCATTTTGGCTCAAGAAAGAATACATTGTCGGTTGCTGTCCACACCTTTTTATTTTCAGTCGGGATTTTACTTGACGTGGAAGTTTTTTTAAAACTTTTCTCAGCTGACATGATTATTCTTTAAATCAGATTCAGATCACGTTGTGAACATGCCTTGGTTTGCCTTGTGATGTTGACAGCTGACTCCTCACTACTGGCTGCGAGACAAATTGTTGCATGTTCATACTTCGATCTTGTTCTTTGGTGTTTGAAGTTGTGAGTAAAATATAACCATGATGTTGGAATCTTCTCCGTACTGAACTGTTACTTTCACGCATGTCGAATAGCTAACTGGAAGGTAGTGGTATGAACTGTTACTTTCACGCATGTCGAATAGCTAACTGGAAGGTAGTGATATGAACTGTTACTTTCACGCATGTCGAATAGCTAACTGGAAGGTAGTGGTAGCATGGGGGAAAACGCCCCCCTTAAGCAAGAACTGTGCTGGCTCTTCTTGTTGAAACCAGAGGCACTTCAAAGTAGGCTCTAAATATTGAGGGCTACATAGGCTACAAACTGCTAGAAAAATGTGTGGATAATATAAAAAATAAAAACAGAATAGGTAAAAAAAAAACGAAAAAAAATTGGTCTTCTTGCCCCACGCATGGGGCAAAACGCCCATGACGAGGGGGCAAAACGCCCATGGTGGGCAATTTGCCACATAGTGTGAGGCATTTTGCCCCACCTAAGC